>CM022301.1:676079-710234 GCA_011799875.1 Thinopyrum elongatum | reverse complement strand
GCAGATCAAGAGGGCACACGATCTTCTTGGCCTCATCCACACTAGTAGGACATAGATTCCCCGCGGGAAGAACATCCTTTAGGTACTTGAGATGCTCATCGAGGCTAATGTCGGTCCATTTGTTTTTAGCCTTCATCTTCAGGAGTTGGAGCGTGAAACTCAAGCGGGTCACCTCAGGATTGCAACCATCATACAATGGAGTGTTCGAGTCTACCACCAGTTGCTACAGATTAGCCTCCTCTCTAGAAGCAGCTCTCTCAGTACTCGTCTCCTTGCGAAGCAGTGCTTGAACATGAGGGTCCCGCACGATTGAACTTAGTACCGATGAACTCTGCGGCATGGAGTCCACGTTCTCTCCGCCGCCATGTCCGGCCCCTTCTCCTCCGCCATGTCCGGCCCCTTCTCCGCCGCCATGTTCGGCCTCTTCCCCGCCGCCATTATTGATCATCTCTTCGTCTTGCCCCGTGTCATCATTGCCTGCCCCGTCGGCGTCCTCAACATCATCATCCTCATCTTCAATTATCCACCGAGTATAGCCATCCATGAAACCATCGTCATAGGGGTCTAGCCAAACTATTCCTTTGCATTTTCGACACGGACATAAAACCTCTGTCAGGTTATTTTCTTTCATGTCCTGCACCGCCTACCGCAACCACCTGTCCACCATCGTTCCACTGACCATCATGAACGTCTGCACGGTAATAATAAATAAATTAATTATAAAAATGCGTGCATGCATCAAAGGCATACAAAAATTCGGCATGACCTTCCCTAAAATTAGGACATATAGATCTAGAGTTTGCCCGGAATTTGCCGAAACGGAAATAAATCGACATTTCGGCAAAACATAGGCAACTCAAAAGCACGATTCGGCGTCAACTCATGCCACACACACAATTTCCATCATATCGCCCAATTATCATATCGCACACACATACACATATTTCCATTCTTGCAAAAGCATGAATTTTTAATCACCTATCATCTCGAGATCGAGCACACGGTGGAGATGACGATGTAGGGAGATCAAAAGTGGACAAATCTCTTCTTGACAAAGATAGATGTAGTTAGGGGCACATAGGTCACCTCACTAAATGCTACATCTACCTAGCTAGCTAATTTGGGAGGATACAACTTCAACTAGTGGAGGGGGAAGGAAAAAGAGAAAGGAGAGGCATTAATGGAGGTGGTGGAGTTAGCTAGGAGTAATAAAGAGAGAGAAAGGTAGGTAGAAGAGGGAGAGTAATGGACGGAGAAGTATTGAGGAAGAAGCAAAGTGAGGGAGAGAGGAGGTGGGAGGTAGGGGAAAGTGAGGAGGAGAGATGGGGGAGGGGAGGAGGGGGAGGGGAAAAAGGTTGTATTATGCTGCGTCTTAGCAGTAGCGTGGGATGTAAAGCGCGCTACTGCTAAGGGAATAGCAGCAGCAAGCTTTCTGAACACTCGCTACTGCTAAGCGGGGCCCGCCATGTGGCCAGTTTCAAAATTAGCAGCAGCAACAAGAGAAAAAAGCGCACTACTACTACTGCATTAGCAGTAGCGCGTGTCGCGTCAGTGCGCTGTTGCTAAACCTAGGTTGGTGCGTACTCTCGGTCGATTTTACTAGCAGTGCGGTTCCACTAGGCCGCGCTACTGCTAACGCGGTAGCAGTAGTGCCTATTCTGGACACGCGCTACTGAAAATTAGCAGTAGCGCCCCTTTTTGTACCGCGCTGCTGCTAAGATTCTGTGTATAAGGTTTTCCCTAGTAGTGCAAATATGGAACCGTCCAATCAGGAATAACATGAAGAGCCGCCACCAGTTGTGCTTCAGGGTCAGGAATAGCAAGATCTTCCTCTGTAGGCAGTTTGACTAAAGGGTTATGCAGAATATCCAGGAAAGTGTTAGGTGGCACTGGCTTACGCTGGGACCCTAACCGGCTCACAGCATCAGCCGCCTCATTCTTCCTTCGATCAACATGTTCAACTTGATAACCTTTGAAATGACCGGCAATAGTATCAACCTCTCGCGGCGATAACCCGCCATGAGTGGATCCTTAGAATCCCAAGTGCCTGAGACTTCCTGAGCCACCAAGTCCGAGTTGCCGAAACATCTCACCCGGCTTAAATTCATCTCCTTAGCCATCCGAAGACCATGGAGCAATGCTTATTACTCAGCTGCATTGTTAGTACAAGGGAACATCAACCTTAAAACATAACAAAACTTGTCACCTCGTGGGGAAGTTAAGACAACTCCAGCCCCTGAGCCCTCCAATTGCCTGGACCCATCAAAATGAATAGTCCAATATGTGTTATCCGGCTTCTCTTCAGGCGTCTGCAACTCTGTCCAATCATTGATAAAATCCACCAATGCTTGAGACTTAATGGATGTGCGAGGCACATACTTCTAACCATGAGGACCAAGCTCAATGGCCCACTTGGCTACTCGACCTGTGGCTTCTCTGTTTTGTATTATGTTTCCAAAGGGATCAGAACTAACGACATTAATGGGATGACCCAGAAAATACTGTTTGAGCTTACGACTAGCCATGAACATCCCGTATACAAGCTTCTGCCAATGTGGATACCTCTGCTTGGACTCAATCAGCACCTCACTGATGTAATAAATCAGCCTTTGAACTGGATGCTCCTTGCTTGGCTCCTTCCATTCCACCACAATGGCTACGCTGACAGCCCGGGCGTTGGCAGCCACATATAACAACAATGGCTCTTTATCAATAGGAGCAGCAAGGACCGGTGGCTCAGCCAACTGTTTCTTCAGGGACTCAAACGCCTGATCAGTAGCGTCACTCCAAACAAAATGGTCTATTTTCTTCATCATCTGGTAAAGAGGGATGGCCTTCTCACCCAACCGGCTTATGAACCAGCTTAAGGCTGCAATACAACCCGCCAAACGCTGAACATCATTTATACACGCCGGCTTAGTCAGAGAGGTGATGGCCTTTATTTTTTCCGGGTTAGCTTCAATGCCTCGTTCTAAAACCAGAAAACCCAAGAGCTTGCCTGCTGGCACACCAAAGACACACTTGGCTGGGTTAAGCATCATCTTGTAGACCCGGAGATTATCAAATGTCTCTTTCAAATCATCTATCAATGTTTCCTTCTTTCTGGACTTCACCACGATATCATCCACATAAGCATGAACATTGCGCCCAATCTGATCATGAAGACAATTCTGCACACAACGCTGGTAAGTCGCCTGGGCACTCTTGAGCCCAAAAGGCATAGACACATAGCAGAAGGCTCCAAAAGGAGTGATGAAAGCTGTCTTCTTCTGGTCCTTAACTGCCATCTTGATCTGATGATAACCAGAATAAGCATCCAAAAAGCTCAAACGCTCACAACCCGCCGTAGCATCAATAATTTGATCAATACGAGGGAGAGCAAAAGGATCGGCCGGACAAGCCTTTTTTAAGTCCGTGTGGTCCACACACATACGCCAAGTGCCGTTCTTCTTAAGCACCAGCACCGGGTTAGCCAACCAATCAGGATGAAAAACTTCAACAATGAACCCAGCCACCAAGAGCCGGGCCACTTCTTCACCAATGGCCTTACGCCTTTCTTCATTGAAATGACGAAGGAATTGCTTGACCGGCTTAAACTTCAGATCAATATTAAGAGTGTGCTCAGCGAGTTCCCTCGGTACACCTGGCATATCCGAAGGTTTCCATGCAAAGATGTCCCGGTTCTCATGGATGAACTCGATGAGTGCGCTTTCCTATTTCGGATCCAGATTAGCACTGATGTTGAACTGCTTGGATGAATCACCAGGAACGAAGTCAACTAGCTTAGTGTCATCTGCTGACTTAAACTTCAATGCTGGATCATGCTCCGTAGTTGGATTTTTCAAAGATGTCATATCTGCCAGGTCAACATTATCTTTGTAGAACTTCAATTCCTCTGTTGCACAGACAGACTCAGCATAAGCAGCGTCCCCTTCTTCACATTCCAAAGCTATTTTCCGGCTTCCATGCACTGTGATGGTCCCCTTGTAACCCGGCATCTTGAGTTGTAGGTAAACATAACAAGGCCGTGCCATGAACTTGGCGTAAGCCGACCGTCCAAACAGAGCATGATACGGGCTTTGAATCTTGACCACTTCAAAGGTTAGCGTCTCGGCCCTGGAGTCATGCTCATCCCCAAAGGCCACTTCCAAAGCGATCTTGCCTATAGGATACGCCGACTTACCAGGCACCACTCCTTGGAAAACAGTATTGGGTGGCTTAAGATTTTTGTCAGTTAACCCCATACGACGAAAAGTATCATAGTAGAGGATATTAATGCTGCTACCTCCATCCATGAGTACCTTAGTGAATTTGTATCCTCCAACCTAAGGCGCCACCACCAAAGCCAAGTGACCCGGATTATCAACCCGAGGCGGGTGATCCTCACGACTCCACACAATGGGCTGCTCAGACCATCGCAGGTAACGGGCAACCGCCGGCTCAACGGCGTTCACAGCCCTTTTACGGAGCTTCTGATCCCGCTTGCATAAACTCGTGGTGAAGACATGGTATTGCCCACTATTCAGTTGCTCCGGATTACTTTGATAACCAGATTGCTGCTGCTGATTCCCCTAACCAGACTGTTGATTATAACCACCTTGATTGCCTTGATTGCCTTGGCCCTGGAAACCGGAATTAGAACCGCCACCACCGTAACCCGGACCATGAGAGCCGGAACCTGAGCCACCACCTGGCCCATGATTGTCCTGGAAAAGATTGGAATTTTAGTACTCTTTCATAATGAAACAATCCTTCCAGAGGTTAGTGGACGGCCTTTCCCGTGTACCATGCTTCAGGCAGGGCTGATTCAGCATCTGCTCAAGATTGAAACTTGACCCTCCAGTCCGAGGAGGCAGCCTTCCCTTACGACGCTGACCATTATTCTGCGTGTTGGTATTAGCCACAAAATCCGAATTATTATCAGCCTTGCGCTTACCATTGCCCCCCTGAATCACCGGGTTATGATGCTGCCCCTTGGTGTTGCTACTCTTCTTTCCCTTTCCCGGCTTTTCATCATCAGACTCGGGGTCCTTGGTACTATCAGAGTTGGCATACTTAACTAGAGCCGCCATCAGCTCCCCCATGTCGCTGCAGTGGCGCTTGAGCCGCCCTACCTTCTGTTTAAGGGGCATAAAACGACAATTCTTTTCTAACATTAAGACTGCTGAGCCGGCATTGATATGATCCGATGAGTGCAGGATAGCCGAGACCCGGCGCACCCAATGGGTTATTGACTCGCCCTCTTCTTGGACACTGGCGTCCAAATCCACAATTGACATAGGTTGCTTGCATGTATCTTTAAAATTCTGGATAAACCGGGCTTTTAACTCGGCCCATGATCCAATGGAGTTGGCTGGCAGCCCTTTCAACAAAGTACGGGCCATCCCTTCCAACATCATAGTGAAATACTTAGCACATGCAGCATCGTCAACATCCAACAGCTCCATTGCCATCTCATAACTCTCAACCCACGCTTCAGGGGGTAAGTCAGTTGTGTAGTTAGGCACCTTACGAGGACCCTTGAAATCCTTGGGCAAACGTACATTACGTAAAGCCGGCACTAAACATGGCACTCCCAAGGTTCTGGAGGTTACCCCTATCTCCACTGAAGTTGTTGGATAAACCGGAGAATGTTGATGAGCCCCTTGCTGAGCCGCCAGCTCAGCCTCCCGACGTGCTCTGCCCTGATCCACCAAATCCTGAGCATCAGCACCATCACGCGCCGGGTCATGTCCATGAGGCTGGTTACGGCGCCTGTCACTCCTTGAAATGGCTGGTGAGTCAATGTGTCTGCTATAACTCCGGCTCGGGCGAGGGGTTGAGTTAATCCTCTCACGACTATAAGAATAAGCCTCCTGCTGTACCAGTGCTGTCTGAAGAAGCTCTCTAGCCCTTCATGTTTCAATCGCAGCTGAAGACTCGCCTTCAACTGGGAGAGCCACCAATCGCGTCGCCGCAGCGATCATATTATCCAAAGGGTTAGAATAATGACCAGGTGGCGTCGGCACATACTGTAGTGGGGTATTATTCAGACGAGGTGGATCTATTGTGCGTGGCTGAGCCGGCGCTCCACCCCCAGGTGCCTCAACTTTCCGGTTTACCACTGGCGGGTCGCTGGTCCCTGCGCCAGGCGTGTTGAAGAGGTTCCTCGCCTCATAAAGCGGAGGCAGACGACTCCGGTGCCTACTCCTCATGACTTCGTTTGAAGCGTTCTGATCCAACGTGAGCCGGAAGGACTCTGCCTGAATTTGTTGTGCCTGAATATCCAGAGCAGCCCACTCCGCGGTCATCCTAGCGTTCTTAGCCACCAGATCTTCCTTGGCTTGAGCTATCTCATCTCGCAGCTTTGCAACTTCCGCGTTATGCTGAGCTTGATTTGCCGGGTTAACCTCTGCTGTTAACAATGTTGTCAGAGTGTCCAACAAGTCGGACAATACCTGAGCCGGTGGGCCCACAGGGCCTCCTGCTCCGGCCGTCGTTGCTGACCCAGAAATCATTGCTGCTTCAGTCGTAGAATTCTGCCCTGGCTGTGTACCGGCCATGAAAATCGCGACCCGGTTCAACGGCTCATAGGGCTCCGGAATACTGTCGCCATCGGAACAGGCCCCAAGCCTGCCATCTTGCAGTTGATACAATGAAGTAGTCTCGCCCGTGGACGACTCACCATCATTATAGATGGCCGTCTCACCACCAAGACACAGATCCTTCAAATTCTGCCCCATGGATAAATCCCACAAAGGCGCGCTTCACAGCGGGCTGAACTCGGGCGGGTCGTGCACGCTGAGCCGTCTCGATGATGTCGGTGCAGATGTCCGGCTCAGGGCCCGGTTCACCGATCCTGCCGATGAAGACGTGGATTCCGTTGAAGGGGACCTAGTACCCGTACTCGATTGAGCCGGCCTCGGGGCCCCAGCCTGCATCGTCGATGTAGAGCTTGCCGCGACGACTCTTGGTCATCCGGCCCACAGCGTATCCCTTGATCCCTTCGAAGTTGCCTTTCAAGAACTCGAAACCACCGTGCGCTGGCCCCACGGTGGGCGCTAACTGTCGTGGAATTGTCATGGCAGATGTCCTAGTGTGAGGACTTAGTCATGGAGCCATCGCAACTAGGTTAGCTTAAAGGGGTTAAACGGGACAAAGGACACAGGGAGTTTATACTGGTTCGGCCCCTTGCGGTGAAGGTAAAGGCCTAATCCAGTTTGAGGTGGTATTGCTTATGTTTCGATTACCAGGGAGCGAATACACTTGACCTAGCTTTCGATCTGTTGTTTCTTGTCCTAAGTCGCCGCCGGGTCGTCCCTTTATATACACAGGTTCACGCCCGGCGGCTCACGGAGTCCCGGCCGGCTCATAAACAACGTGTCCGGCTCGGTGACTAACCGTACATGCCTTATAATACAAGTCATACATATATGGTGGTTTACACTTATTGGGCCTTAAGTCGCCTTTGGGCTTCAAGCCCTCAATGAGTCTGCATAGTGAACTGATAACCCACAAGTATAGGGGATCGCAACAGTTTTCGAGGGTAGAGTATTCAACCCAAATTTATTGATTCGACACAAGGGGAGCCAAAGAATATTCTCAAGTATTAGCAGTTGAGTTGTCAATTCAACCACACCTGGATAACTTAATATCTGCAGCAAAGTATTTAGTAGCAAAGTAGTATGGAAGTAATGGTAACGGTGGCAAAGGTAACAGTAGCAGCTTTGTAGTAATTGTAACAGTGGCAACGGAAAAGTAACTAAGGAAAGATCAATATGTGAAAAGCTCGTAGGCATTGGATCAGTCATGGATAATTATGTCGGATGCGATTCCTCATGCAATAGTTATAACATAGGGTGACACAGAACTAGCTCCAGTTCATCAATGTAATGTAGGCATGTATTTCGAATATAGTCATAAGTGCTTATGGAAAAGAACTTGCATGACATCTTTTGTCCTACCCTCCCGTGGCAACGGGGTCCTATTGGAATCTAAGGGATATTAAGGCCTCCTTTTAATAGAGTATCGGACCAAAGCATTAACACTTAGTGAATACATGAACTCCTCAAACTATGGTCATCACCGGGAGTGGTCCTGATTATTGTCACTTCGAGGTTACCGGATCATAACACATAGTAGGTGACTATTGACTTGCAAGATAGGATCAAGAACTCACATATATTCATGAAAACATAATAGGTTCAGATCTGAAATCATGGAACTCGGGCCCTAGTGACAAGCATTAAGCATAGCAAAGTCATAGCAACATCAATCTTAGAACATAATGGATACTAGGGATCAAACCCTAACAAAACTAACTCGATTACATGGTAAATCTCTTCCAACCCATCACCGTCCAGCAAGTCTACGATGGAATTACTCACGCACGACGGTGAGCATCCTGAAATTGGTGATGGAGGATGGTTGATGATGACGACGGCGACGGATTCCCCACTCCGGAGCCCCAAACGGACTCCAGATCAGCCCTCCCGAGAGAGATTAGGGCTTGGCGGCGGCTCCGTATCGTAAAATGCGATGAATCCTTCTCTCTGATTTTTTTCTCCCCAAACGTGAATATATGGAGTTGGAGTTAAGGTCGGTGTTGCATCAAGGGGCCCACGAGACAGGGGGGCGCGCCCAGGGGGGTAGGCGCGCCCCCCAGCCTCGTGGACAGGGTGTGGGCCCCCTGGTCTTGATTCTTTCGCCAGTATTTTTTATTAATTCCAAAAATAATCTCCGTGAAGTTTTAGGTCATTCCGAGAACTTTTATTTCTGCACAAAAATAACATCATGGCAATTCTGCTGAAAACAGCGTCAGTCCGGGTTAGTTCCATTCAAATCATGCAAGTTAGAGTCCAAAACAAGGGCAAAAGTGTTTGGAAAAGTAGATACGATGGAGACGTATCAACTCCCCCAAGCTTAAACCTTTGCTTGTCCTCAAGCAATTCAGTTGACAAACTGAAATTGATAAAGAAAAACTTTTACAAACTCTGTTTGCTCTTGTTGTTGTAAATATGTAAAGCCAGCATTCAAGTTTTCAGCAAAGATTATGAACTGACCATATTCACAATAACACTTAGGTCTCATGTTTACTCATATCAATGGCATAATCAACTAGCGAGCAATAATAATAAATCTTGGATGACAACACTTTCTCAAAACAATCATGATATGATATAACAAGATGGTATCTCGCTAGCCCTTTCTGAGACCATGAAACATAAATGCAGAGCACCTCTGAAGATCAAGGACTGACTAGACATTGTAATTCATGGTAAAAGAGATCCAATCATAGTCATACTCAATATAAATTAATAGTAATGGATGCAAATGACAGCGGTGCTCTCCAGCTAGTGCTTTTTAATAAGAGGATGATGACTCAACATAAAAGTAAATAGATAGGCCCTTGGCAGAGGGAAGCAGGGATTTGTAGAGGTGCCAGAGGTCGATTTTGAAATAGAGATAAATAATATTTTGAGCGGCATACTTTCATTGTCAACATAACAACCGAGAGATCTCGATATCTTCCATGCTACACACATTATAGGCGGTTCCCAAGCAGAATGGTAAAGTTTATACTCCCCCACCACCAACAAACATCAATCCATGGCTTTCCCGAAACAACGGGTGCCTCCAACTAACAATAGTCCTGGGGGAGTTTTTTTGCAATTATTTTGGTTTGGTTTGAGCATGGGACTGGGCATCACGGTGACTAACCATTTTCTCGTGAGTGAGGAGCGGAGTCCACTCCTCTTGAGAATAACCCGCCTAGCATGGGAGATATAGACAGCCCTAGTTGATACATGAGCTATTCGAGCATACAAAATATAATTTCATTTGAAGGTTTAGAGTTTGGCACATACAAATTTACTTGGAACGGCAGGTAAATACCGCATATAGGAAGGTATGGTGGACTCATATGGAATAACTTTGGGATTTATGGAAGTGGATGCACAAGCAATATTCCCGCTTAGTACAAGTGAAGGCTAGAAAGAGACTGGGTAGCGACCAACTAGAGAGCGACAACAATCATGAACATGCATTAAAATTAATCAACAATGAGTGCAAGCATGAATAGGATATAGATCACCATGAACATAAATATCGTGGAGGCTATATTGATTTTGTTTCAACTACATGCGTGAACATGTGCCAAGTCAAGCCACTCGAATCATTCAAAGGAGGATACCACCCTATCATACCACATCACAACCATTTTAATAGCATGTTGGCACGCAAGGTAAACCATTATAAACTCCTAGCTAATTAAGCATGGCATAAGCAACTATAATCTCTAATTGTCATTGCAAACATGTTTCATTCATAATAGGCTGAATCAGGAACGATGAACTAATCATATTTACAAAGACAAGATAGGTCGAGTTCATACCAGCTTCTCTCATCTCAATCAGTCCATCATATATCGTCATTATTGCCTTTCACTTGCACGACCGAACGGTGTAGATAATAATAATAGTGCACGTGCATTGGACTAAGCTGAAATCTGCAAGCATTTAATTCAAGGGAGAAGACAAAGTAATACGGGCTCTTGGTTAAATCAACAATAATGCATATAAGAGCCACTTCAACATTTTCATCATGGTCTTCTCCTCTCGACCCCCAAAGAAAAGAAAAGAAGTAAAACTATTTACACGGGAAAGCTCCCAACAAGCAAAAGAAGAACGAGAAATCTTTTTGGGTTTTCTTTTAATTATTACTATTACAGGCATGAAAAGTAAACTAGCTAAAAGCTACAACTAATTTTTTTTGGTTTTCTTAAGATTTTTCAAACACACAAGAAGAATGCAAGAAAAGAAATTAAACTAGCATGGATAGTACGATGAAAAAGTATGAGCACCGACAACTAGAATGAGTGTGTGAACATGAATGTAATGTCGGTGAGAAATACGTACTCCCCCAAGCTTAGGCTTTTGGCCTAAGTTGGTCTATGCCCATAGATGGCCTGGTGGATATCCGAAGTTGTAACTGGGGTCGTACTGAGATGCAGCAGCTATTGCCCTCTGGGCTGCAGCTTGGAGGCGAGCTGCCTCCATCCTCCTCTCATACTCGTTCGCCTCCTCCCTGGTTATGACATATCTCCCCTTTGCCTGAAAGTCAAAGAAAGTAGGATCTGGGAGGGCAACGTGAACAGTGCATCGCCTGTCAAAGATTAGTCGATACTGGAGGAACTGCTCGTTCCTCTCAACAAACTGATGACGAACCATAGCATTAAAATCTAGATAAGCAGGAGGGAACTCAATCTCATTTTCACGAATGGGTATATTAAGAAAATTAGCTACATGAGTTGCATAAATCCCACCAAACAAATCTCCACTTATACTGTTATGATGCAACCTTCGTGCAACAATAGCACCCAAGTTATATTGTTTACCTCCTAACACAGCACTCTTGAGGACACAAAGATTTGGAACGCACATGTGACAGGCTTCATCTTTACCATTAATACATCTACCTATAAAGAGAGCAAAATAATGTATGGCAGGAAAATGAATGCTCCCAATGGTAGCTTGTGTGATTTCTCTAGATTCCCCCACAGTTATGCTAGCAAGAAAGTCTTTATATTCAGATTTGCGAGGTTCACTAACATTACCCCACTGCGGGAGTTTACAAGCAGTATTAAAATCCTCTAAATCCATGGTATAAGATTTATCATAAAGATCAAACAGGACCATGTGAGAATTGCGTGACGATGTAAATTTAAACCTTCTCACAAAGGAGTCAGTTTTGTGGTAATATTGAGGGCACTTATCTGACAAGAAGCCCTCGAGTTTAGCATTACGCACATACATGTCAAATTCATCCTTAATTCCTTCTTGGACCATGAAATTTTCTGACGGCCATTCACAAGGCCGCACTTGAGCTTCTCTTGGTAGTTCATAGTCCTGCTCATGTATTGCGGGCCTGGGTCCTTGCTTCTTTGAGGAACCACCTTGGTACATTTTCCTAAACATATTTCTTCCTCTGAAAAAATTTCTGAAATTTTAGTGACTCAAAATAAAAGTGCACCAAACTCAACAAAATTGATAGCAACTACTCCCACAAGTGCCTAGAGGCTATATCATGCATTAAAACTACTTTGGACCATATAATTTTGACATGCAAGCTCAAGAACAGGGTCACCTAAGCAGCAAAAATTTGCAATGAATAAAGCACTAGAACAAAAACTAATTGGACCATTGGAGGAGTCACATACCGAAGAACAATCCCCCAAAGCAGTTTTGTGAATGGAGCTTTGAGCAAGGAGATCGAAAATCGCAGCAAGATGAGCTAGAACATGAGTTTGAGCTGTATAGTGATTTTTTCTAGAGGAAGACGAAGTGTGTGGGTGCTGGAATAAGTGGAGGGGGGCCACATGGGGCCCACAAGCCAGGGGCGCGCCCAAGGGGGTGGGCGCACCCTGGACCCTTGTGGCCAGGTGGTGGCTCCCCCTGGTGTGTTCTCAGTACCAGATATTCTCAAATATTCTAAAAAAAATCATATTTCAATTTCAGGGCATTTGGAGAATTTTATTTTTGGGGTATTTTTTTTATTGCAAGGATAATTCGGAAAACAGGCAGAAAATACTATTTTTGCTTTATTTAATCTAAATAACAGAAAGTAAAAGGAGGGTACAGAGAGTTGTGCTTTCTAACTTCATCCATCTCATGCTCATCAAAAGGAATCCACTAACAAGGTTGATCAAGTCTTGTTAACAAACTCATTCCGAGTTGCATGAAACCGGAGAATTTTCGAATAGAACTAGGTTACCTCAACGGGGATATGCACGTCCCCAATAATAAGAATATCATATTTCTTCTTGACAGTAGGAAGAGGAAATTCAAAACCTCCAATAGTAATAGTTGGAATTTTTCCAATAGAGTTGATACTGTGGACTTGAGGTTGTTTCCTCGGAAAGTGTACCGTATGCTCATTACCATTAACATGAAAAGTGACATTGCCTTTGTTGCAATCAATAACAGCCCCTGCAGTATTCAAAAAGGGTCTACCAAGGATAATCGACATACTATCATCCTCGGGAATATCAAGAATAACAAAGTCCGTTAAAATAGTAACGTTTGCAACCACAACAGGCACATCCTCACAAATACCGACAGGTATAGCAGTTGATTTATCGGCCATTTGCAAAGATATTTCAGTAGGTGTCAACTTATTCAAATCAAGTCTACGATATAAAGAGAGAGGCATAACACTAACACCGGCTCCAAGATCACATAAAGCAGTTTTAACATAGTTTCTTTTAATGGAGCATGGTATAGTGGGTACTCCTGGATCTCCAAGTTTCTTTGGTATTCCACCCTTAAAAGTATAATTAGCAAGCATGGTGGAAATTTCAGCTTCCGGTATCTTCCTTTTATTTGTAACAATATCTTTCATATACTTAGCATAAGGGTTCATTTTAAGCATATCAGTCAAACGCATACGCAAAAAGATAGGTCTAATCATTTCAGCAAAGCGCTCAAAATCCTCATCATCCTTTTTCTTAGATGGTTTAGGAGGAAAAGGCATGGGTTTCTGGACCCATGGTTCTCTTTCTTTACCGTGCTTCCTAGCAATGAAGTCTCTCTTATCATAACGTTGATTCTTTGATTGTGGGTTATCAAGATCAACAGCAGGTTCAATTTCTACATCATTGTTATTCCTAGGTTGAGAATCAACATGAACATCATCATTAACATTATCACTAGGTTCATGTTCATTACCAGATTGTGTTTCAGCATCAGAGATAGAAATATCATTGGGATTCTCAGGTGTGTCAACAACAGGTTCACTAGAAGCATGCAAAGTCCTATCATTTTTTTTTCTTCTTCTTAGAAGGACTAGGTGCATCAACATTAGTTCTCTAAGAATCTTGCTCAATTCTCTTAGGGTGGCCCTCAGGATACAAAGGTTCCTGAGTCATTCTACCCCCTCTAGTCACAACTCTAACATCATTATTATTTTTCTTATTATTTAATTCATTGAGCAAATCATTTTGAGCTTTAAGCACTTGTTCTACTTGAGTGGTAACCATAGAGGCATGTTTACTAATAATTTTAAGTTCACCTTTAACTCTAGACATATAATCACTCAAGTGTTCAATCATATAAGCATTCCGTTTCAATTGTCTACCAACATAAGCATTGAAGTTTTCTTGTTTAACAATAAAATTATCAAACTCATCCAGGCATTGGCTAGCAGACTTATAACGAGGGATATCACCTTCATCAAATCTATAGAGAGAATTTACCTTTACTACCTATGTCGGGTTATCAAGACCATGTATTTCTTCAATAGGTGGTAATTCTTTCATAGATTTCTTTGCCTCTTGCATATCTTCAGGACTGAGAAATAGAATACCCCTTTTCTTCGGAGTTGGCTTAGGAGTTGGTTCAGGAAGTGTCCAATTATTTTCATTAGTCAACATAATATTCAATAGCAATTCAGCTTGATCAACTGTTCTTTCCCTGAAAACACAACCAGCACAACTATCCAGGTGGTCTCTGGAAGCATCAGTTAGTCCATTATAAAAGATATCAAGTATTTCATTTTTCTTTAGAGGATGATCAAGCAAAGCATTAAGTAATTGGAGAAGCCTCCCCCAAGTTTGTGGGAGACTCTCTTCTTCAATTTGCACGAAATTATATATTTCCCTTAAGGCAGCTTGTTTATTATGAGCGGGGAAATATTTAGCAGAGAAGTAATAAATCATATCCTGGGGACTACGCACACAACCAGGATCAAGAGAATTAAACCATGTCTTAGCATCACCCATTAATGAGAACGGAAATAGCTTAAGGATATAGTAGTAGCGAGTTTTCTCATCATTAGTGAATAGGGTGGCTATATCATTTAATTTAGTAAGATGTGCCACAACAGTTTCATATTCATAGCCATAGAAAGGATCAAATTCAACCATAGTAATTATCTCAGGATCGACAGAGAAATCATAATCCTTATCAGTAATAAAGATAGGTGAAGTAGCAAAAGCAGGGTCATATTTCATTCTAGCATTCAGAGATTTTTCTTTTAGCTTAGCTAATAATTTCTTAAGATCATTCCTATCATTGCAAGCAAGAAAATCTCTAGCAGTTTCTTCATCCATAACATAACCCTCAGGCACAACAGGCAATTCATATCTAGGGGGAGAATCTTCATCATCACTTTCATCAATATTATCAGTTTCAATAAACCGGAGGGCTTAGTCCGGATCGGCGAAGACTCATTACCATAGTCATACAAGCTAGACTTCTAGGGTTTAGCCATTACGATCTCGTGGTAGATCAACTCTTGTAATACTCATATTCATCAAGATCAATCAAGCAGGAAGTAGGGTATTACCTCCGTAGAGAGGGCCCGAACCTGGGTAAACATTGTGTCCCCCATCTCCTGTTACCATCGATCCTAGACGCACAGTTCGGGACCCCCTACCCAAGATCCGCCGGTTTTGACACCGACATTGGTGCTTTCATTGAGAGTTCCACTGTGCCGTCGTCAAGAGGTTTGATGGCCCCTTCGATCATCTACAATGACGCTGTCCAAGGAGAAGTCTTCCTCCCCGGACAGATCTTCGTATTCAGCGGCTTTGCACTGCGGGCCAACTCGCTTGGCCATCTGGAGCAGATTGAAAGCTACGCCCCTGGCCATCAGGTCATATTCGGGAGCTTGAATTACGTCGCGGACATCCACAGAGACTTGATCTTTGATGGATTCAAGACCGCGGCAGCCGCTCCCTGTCACCTCGATGAACATGACTTAAATCTGTCATCGGACCACATCCAGGAGATAGCTCCTGTAACTACTCTGGCCTTAGATCCGGAGCAAATCACGCCATCCGAGGACGGGAAGCTCAACCCCGCCATGGAGGCCATAGATTCCGCGGCATTGGAGCCGCACACAGACTTAGCCTCATGTGATGTCTGTGTCACCGGAACTCCGGACTCGTTTCCGGCTATGAGTTCCAAACCATGTGCGTCCGCGGACGCCAAGCTTGATCGGTTATCGATCTTCGAATTCAGCGCCGCAGACATCTTCCGACACTCGCCTTTCGGCGATGTACTAAACTCATTAAAGAATCTGTCCTTGGCGGGGGACTCACAGCCGAATTATGTCCGGTTCGAACTGGAGGCTGACGATGGAGAATTTCGCTTCCCACCCACTACCCACTTCATAGCCACTGTCGATGACTTAACCGACACACTCGATTATGACTCTGAAGACATCGATGGTATGGACGACGATGCCGGAGAAGAGGAGGCCCAAGCCACGCCATTCACCGGACGATGGATGGCCACTTCCTCATATGACCTATACATGGTGGATACGCCAAAAGAAAATAGCGATGATGACAAGGAAAACCCAGTGGAGGGTGACCCACCTAAGACACAACCAAAGCGTCGGCGTCAGCAGCGCTGTTGTAAACCACGCCGCAGCAAGGACAGCAACACCGGCACAGGAGACGACAGCACTCCGGACGGTGCCGAAGACGTAGAAGACCACGACGAACAAACTGCTAAACAGGACAATCAGGAGGATGGGCAAGTCAGCCCTGATGAACAGGCCATAAATGAAGACTCGGAGGATGGTAGTTATCATCCACTCTCCGAGGAGGAGGTGAGCCTCGGCAACGAGGACTTTATCGTGCCTGAGGAACCCCTCGAGCAGGAGCGCTTTAAGCGCCAGCTAATAGCCACTGCAAGGAGCCTGAAAAAGAAGCAGTAGCAGCTTCAAGCTGATCAAGATCTGCTCAACGATAAATGGACTGATGTCCTGGCAGCCGAAGAATACGGCCTTAAGCGCCCAGCCAAAAGTTACCCGCAGCGTAAATTGCTACCTCAGTTTGACGATGAGGCGTTGGAGCCCATACCATCATCGCGCAATGCGGCTGACCGACCACCATGGGGTCGGGACAAAGCGGCAACTCAAGCCGAACACCAGCCTGCTCCACCTCACCGTAAGGGTAGAAATAAAATAGCTCGGGGACATACCTGCGACCTGCGGCAAAAATTGGATAATAATGCAGGACATACTAGATTGATCTATGGATCGCGAGGGCGTGCCCCGACACATGACGACGGCCACCTATTCGGACGCAACAAGCCTAGTCACTCTCGGGCCGAACTCCGCAAACGGACTACATCGGAGCTACGTCACGATGTGGCCCGATATAGAGGCGCCGCACACCCTCTTTGCTTCACTGATGAAGTAATGGATCATGAATTCGCAGAAGGGTTTAAACCCGTAAACATCGAATCATATGATGGGACAACAGACCCCGCGGTCTGGATCGAGGATTTTCTCCTCCATATTCATATGGCTCGTGGTGATGATCTCCACGCCATCAAATATCTCCCACTAAAACTCAAAGGACCAACCCGGTACTGGTTGAACAGCCTGCCAGAAAACTCTATCGGCAGCAGGGAAGATTTGGAAGAAGCCTTCTTGGACAACTTCCAAGGAACATACATCCGGCCTCCGGATGCAGATGATTTAAGTCATATAGTCCAACAGCCTGGGGAATCAGCCAGGAAATTCTGGACTAGGTTCTTAACTAAAAAGAACCAGATAGTTGACTGTCCGGATGCCGAAGCCCTGGCGGCCTTTAAGCATAGCATCCGTGACGAATGGCTCGCCCGACATCTCGGGCAGGAAAAGCCGAAGTCCATGGCGGCTCTTACGGCACTTATGACCCGCTTTTGCGCGGGCGAAGATAGTTGGCTAGCCCGTTGCAACAATAATGCAAGCGAACCTGGCACCTCTGAAGCCAATGATAGCAACGGCAAGCCCCGATGCAACAGACACAAGCGTCGAATCAACGGCAACCATACCGATGACACGGCGGTCAATTCCGGATTCAGTGGCTCCAAGTCCGGTCAGCGGAAGAAGCCGTACAATAAGAACAATTCGGGCTCATCCAGTCTTGACCGCATACTCGATCATCCGTGCCAGATACATGGCACCCCAGAAAAACCAGCCAACCACACCAACAGAGATTGTTGGGTTTTTAAACAAGCCGGCAAGTTAAATGCCGAGAACAAGGAAAAGGGATCGTAGAGCGAGGACGATGACGAGGAGCCCCTGCAGCCAAACACAGGGGGACAGAAGAAATCCCCACCCCCCCAAGTTAAAATGGTGAACATGATATACGCCACCCATATCCCCAAGAAGGAGCGCAAGCGTGCACTCAGGGACGTCTACGCGATGGAGCCAGTCGATTCAAAGTTCAACCCATGGTCCTCCTGTTTGATCACCTTCGATCGCAGGGATCACCCGACCAGTATCCGTCATGGCGGTTCAGCCGCACTGGTCCTCGACCCAATTATTGATGGATTCCATCTCACGCGAGTCCTCATGGATGGTGGCAGCAGCCTGAACCTGCTCTATCAGGATATAGTGCGCAAAATGGGTATCGATCCCTCAAGGATCAAGCCCACAAAAACCACCTTTAAAGGTGTCATACCAGGTGTAGAGGCCTGTTGCACGGGCTCAATCACACTAGAGGTGGTCTTCGGATCCCCGGATAATTTTCGAAGCGAAGAGTTAATCTTCGATATCGTCCCTTTCCGTAGTGGTTATCATGCACTGCTTGGACGAACCGCATTCGCTAAATTCAACGCGGTGCCGCACTACGCCTACCTCAAGCTCAAGATGCCGGGGCCACGCGGTGTAATAACGGTCAACGGAAATACGGAGCGCTCCCTCCGTACCGAGGAACACACCGCGGCCCTTGCAGCAGAAGTACAAAGTAGCCTTTTTAGGCAGAACCTCAATTCGGCAGTAAAGCCCCCGGACACTGTCAAGCGAGTCCAAACTACTCTGCGGCAGGACGGTCCAGCTCGTCCAGAGCTTGACTAGCAATCCGGCCTCCGTCCCAGTCCTGATCAAGCAGTGACATTTGTGCCCCGCGTACATAACTACGCACTCAAAATACCATGGGCACGGACGGAGGCAAAGCTAGACCATGATCCATAATGCGGCTCAACCGCCCCTGGATCCGCACACCTTCACTTTTTCTTTTTCATTTCAGGTTTTTTTCTTCTCGAGGCTTTTTCTGATAACCTGATCATCGGACCGATCACGGGACGGATACACCAAGGTGGCAAGAAGCTTTAACGTACAAGGGAATCACCAGGTGGTCTCTGCTAACGATCGCTATACCTGTTTTACAAACCCGCACGCAGCTCGCTCTTGGTCATGGCATGTTAAATAGCCTGTTGCTTATCACACTATTTGTATCAATACGCCTTGACGTATTTATCAAATTATAATGGAAACAGTTTGCGGCCCAAAATTTTAAGGCCCCGGCTTATTACCTTTGCTCTCTTCCTGTTTTCCTTTGTTTTCTGTTGATAATCTTACCACATAGCACCCGTACACTTTGGTACATCTCATATTTGCCAGGGGCTTCATAGCGCCCCGCACTACGGCAACAGAGTCCGAACACTTTTACAGTATAGTTCGGCACCCCGAATTTAGCATTATATGCATTGGCTCCGAATCATGTCTTCGGTCAATAGTTGGGTTGCCCGGCTCCTGTGCTTACTACCTTACGTTCTGCTATATCGGCTAGGGTAGTAAAGGGAGAACTACTGCGATTGTGTCCCGGTTCATCCGGATGAGCACCTCAGTAGAGAAAGCCGAAAACTGACTGTCATGATGCGGCGAGAGCCGGTCAGCTGTTCGGAGGTTTCAAATCGATAGAGGGTTTTTTCGCATTATGCGAAGGGTCAGTACTTACCCGATCAGGTGTTTACAACACCCTAGTTTGGATGCTAGGGGCTGCGCCTACATTTTTATTGTCGAACTCCTATGGCTAAGTGAGGGTGATAAAGCATTATATTCTGATTGCCTTGTTCGTTGCGCTAAACACCTCCTTCAAGGACCAAATAATTGGATCAAGATTGTTTAGATTCCATCCCGAACACACCCGTACTACCTACGTGGGGGCTGAAGCCGACGACTGGCCAACCCTCAGATTTAATAAACGGCCGCACAGGAGGTAAAAATTTAACACAAAGCATTATATTACACAAATTGTCTTTGTTTCATAATACAGGGAGAGACAAATATGAATGTATTCATTCAAAGATCACATCCTTCGCACATTGCTCCGCCACAAGGCGGGATCCCTCCAGGACACTATCAAAATATAGCTCGGGTCGGCGGTGCTCCTTGCCCTCAGGCGGCCCCTCGGTCATTAGCTTCTTGGCATCCATCTTCGCCCAGTGCATCTTGGCGCGGGCAAAGGCCATTCGCGCACCTTCAATGCAGACCGACCGCTTTATGACTTCAAGCCGCGGGCAGGCACTCACAAGCCGCTTCACGAATCCGAAGTAGCTGCCGGGCATGGGCTCGGCAGGCCATAGCCGGACTATTAGGTCCTTCATGGCTAGTTCGGCCGCCTTGTGTAGCTCGACCAGCTGTTTCAGCTGGTCGATAAAGGGCACCGGATGTTCTGGTCTAAGGTATTGAGACCAGAACAGCTTCTCCGTAGAGCTCCCTTCTTCAGCTCGATAGAACTCTGCAGCATCTGATATGCTGCACGGTAGATCCGTAAACGCCCCTGGAGAGCTCCAAATTCGGGTAAGTAAAAGGAACATTTCCTTTGCAGATTTGCTTCGCATAATGAAAGCCTTACCCGCCGCGATCTTCTTGGCCGCCTGGATTTCCTGGAGGGTGCTCTGGGCTTCGGCTTGGGCATCTTGTGTGCTCTGGCGGGCCTTGGCAAGTTCGGACTCTTGAGTCTTAGAATCACGCTCCAAGGACACGTACTTCTTGACGGCGTCCTGGAGCTCTTGCTGGACCTCGCTGACCCGGGCCTCCTACTTCTCGCGCGCGGCGCTTTCCTTGGCTGCTTTGTCCTCGGCCTTGGCTAACGCCTTCTTGAGGACTGCCACCTCGGTCGTGGCCCCTAATAAAATTCATGACACTTTAGTCAGCACGAACCATTCATCCTTCCTAAATATACAAGCAGGTTACTGCATACCTTGGCTGTCCTCCAGCTGCTTCTTCACGAGGCCGAGCTCTTCCTCGGCCCGCTTCAGGTTTTGCTTCAGTCCAGAGACCTCCATAGTATGAGCGGCAGTAGCCAGCAGCGACGCCTGCTTATTCACATAGACATCTTATGTTAGACTCCTGCGAAAATTATTTTGATCCTCTGTTCGGCTTTTTCTCTCCGAACACCGAACAGAGCATCAGGGGATACTATCTACACTGTGATATTCTTTCTACAATTACATCACTTACCTCAAAGCCTGTTAGGAGGCTAGTGCAGGCTTTGGTCAGTCCGCTTTTGGCGGACTGGACCTTCTCAATCACCGTACCCATAAGGATACGGTGTTCATCCACAATGGAAGCGCCTCGTAGCGCTTACAGCAGATTATCCTGTGCCTCTGGTTGGATAGAGGTCACCGGCGGAGCAGGCATCCCTCCTCCTTTCAGGGAAGGCTGCTCGCCTGACTCCGGAACCGTATGGATCTCCGTAAGGGTATTCGGCTGGGGGCTGAATTGTATATGGCCCCCATCACCAGTCCCCATGGGGGCTTCCTCCCCCATGTGTCCGGCAGCCGAGGAATCATCCTCTGGCGCCACCCTGACGGCCTCCTGAACATCTCCCTGGCCTGGGAAGGTCCTTTGGGACACCACCTCGTCGTCACCCTTGGCTGGAGGAGAGTGAGTGGCCGGCGGAGACTCGCTGGTCATCGCTTTGGAATCTAGCGAACCTCCTGATGAGGATCGCAGGGGGCTGTCGCGGGCCGGACTGTAATAGCATAATTCAACATATTAGTACCATGAAGCAGAGACATGGACGTGCACAAGTTCTTTGGTACTGACGATGCGGCCCGGGGCTTGGTCCAGGGGGGTCGCTCAGGACTGCTGTCGACGTCCCACGCGGAGTTATCCGCGAGGGCGCGCTTCCCCCTCTTGGGCGCCTCCGCCTCCAGATTTGTGGAGGCCGTCCTCCTTTTCCTCCCCTCATCAGGGGGAGATTTGTTCTCCTTCTCCTCATCATCGTCTTCGGCGGCGGAGGAGTGAGACTCATCATCTTCGGACGTCATGTCCGAAGCACCTTTTCGGCGAGGGCCACTCTTGGCCCCCTTGGCCTTCTTCATGGCCTTCTTCTCCGGCACCTCATAAGGCACCGGAAATAGCATCTTCGTCAGAAGTGGGGTTTCTGGGTCTTCGGGTAGTGGAGCCGGACAGTTAATCCGCCCCGCTACCTCTATCCAGGCCTGAAAAAATGAATAGAAAGGCTTAGACTCCTTCCTCAAAATATGCCAGTAAAGGGTATACCTTGAAAACATGAAAGAACTTACCGAGTTAGCCTGGTGTTTTAAGCTAAGCCCGCGATCCTCGGTCATGGGCGGTGGTGTCTCGCTGGCCTTGAAGAGCACTTTCCAGATGTCTTCGTGCGTCGTGCCGAAGAGCTCTAGTAGCGTCTGGTGCTTGGCCGGATCAAACTCCCACAAATAGCAAGTCCGGCGTTGGCATGGAAGGACCCGGCGAATAAGCATAACCTGGATCACGTTGACGAGCTTGATTTTCTTGGTTATCATGTTCTGGACGCACGTCTGGAGCCCAGTCAGCTCGTTCAAAGAACCCCAGGTCAGGCCCTTTTCTTGCCAGGAGGTGAGCCGCATCGGAACTTCGGATCGGAATTCGGGGGCCGCCGCCCAGTTGGTGTCGCATGGCTCGGTGATGTAGAACCACCCCGACTGCCACCCCTTCACCGTCTCCACAAAGGAGCCTTCGGGCCAGGTGACATTGGGCATCTTGCCCATCATGGCGCCTCCGCACTCTGCTTGTTGGCCGCTCACCACCTTCGGCTTCACATTGAAGGTCTTCAGCCATAGGCCGAAGTGAGGTGGGATGCGGAGAAAGGCCTCGCACACGACAATAAATGCCGAGATGTTGAGGATAGAGTTGGGGGCTAGATCATGGAAGTCCAGTCCGTAGTAAAACATCAGTCCGCGGACAAACGGGTGGAGAGGGAATCCCAGCCCGCAGACGAAATGTGTGAGAAACACAACCCTCTCATGGGGCTCTGGGGTAGGGACGATCTGTCCCATGGCCGGGAGTCGGTGAACGATCTCCTTGGCCAGGTATCCGGCCTCCCAGAGCTCCTTGATGTCCTTCTTCTTGACGGAGGAGGTCATCCACTTGCCTCCAGCTCTGGATCCGGACATGGTTGAACGCTTGCTTGAGGCGGAAAAGTCAAGAACTTGGGCGGTGGAGCTCGAGAATGGAAGGGCAGAGAGAGAGAGAAGGCGTGGGTGAAGAAAGGGAATCCTTATCCCCTTATAAAGGAAGTAAATATCAAGCGCCTCCCCACTCGCCTTAAAACTCACCTATTCCCAAGGGCTGCGCAAACGGCACGGTTGGGTTACCCACGCCCGTATTGATGAGAATCCCGCAATAAGAGGACACGATCTCTGCTTTGACAAGACGTGCCAATGGAAACCGCATCTCGAAACGCGGAACAGCAGACGAAAATGGTTCGAAATAATGACCGGGTGGATGTGATGTCACATTACAAAAAAGTTGTCAGCGGATTAGACTTGTGGAATATTATACTCTCTGCGGCTGTGTGTGGTGCTTGTGTTACAGGTCCGGATACATTCTTCACGTCTGAAGACTATCTTGGAGTATTCGGGAAAGGGAACCCGCCTTGCAATGCCGAAGACAATCTGCGCGCCGGACACCTCGTCATTGAAGCCTGGTTCAGGGGCTACTGAGGGAGTCCTGGACTAAGGGGTCCTCGGGCGTCCGGCCTGTTAGCCAGGGGCCGGACTGATTGGCTGTGAAGATACGAAGACCGAAGACTCCACCCGTGTCCGGATGGGACTCTCCTTGGCATGGAAGGCAAGATTGTTTCCTTTCTCTGTAACCGACCTTATGTAACCCTAGATCCCTCCGATGTCTATATAAACCGGAGGGCTTAGTCCGGATTGGCGAAGACTCATTAACATAGTCATACAAGCTAGACTTCTAGGGTTTAGCCATTATGATCTCGTGGTAGATCAACTCTTGTAATACTCATATTCATCAAGATCAATCAAGCAGGAAGTAGGGTATTACCTCCGTAGAGAGGGCCCGAACCTGGGTAAACATTGTGTCCCCCGTCTCCTGTTACCATCGATCCTAGACGCACAGTTCGGGACCCCCTACCCGAGATCCGCCGGTTTTGACACCGACAGTGATCAGCAGATATAAATCCCAAGTTACTCAAACAATAGAGCTATGCTCCCTGGCAACGGTGCCAGAAAATAGTCTTCATAACCCACAAGTATAGGGGATCGCAACAGTTTTCAAGGGTAGAGTATTCAACCCAAATTTATTGATTCGACACAAGGGGAGCCAAAGAATATTCTCAAGTATTAGCAGTTGAGTTGTCAATTCAACCACACCTAGATAACTTAATATCTGTAGCAAAGTAGTATGGAAGTAACGGTAACGGTGGCAAAGGTAACAGTAGCAGCTTTGTAGTAATTGTAACAGTGGCAACGGAAAAGTAACTAAGCAAAGATCAATATGTGAAAAGCTCGTAGGCATTGGATCAGTGATGGATAATTATGTCGGATGCGATTCCTCATGCAATAGTTATAACATAGGGTGACATAGAACTAGCTCCAGTTCATCAATGTAATGTAGGCATGTATTCCGAATATAGTCATACGTGCTTATCGAAAAGAACTTGCATGACATCTTTTGTCCTACCCACCCGTGGCAGCGGGGTCCTATTGGAAACTAAGGGATATTAAGGCCTCCTTTTAATAGAGTACCGGACCAAAGCATTAACACTTAGTTAATACATGAACTCCTCAAACTATGGTCATCACCGGGAGTGGTCCCAATTATTGTCACTTCGGGGTTACCGGATCATAACACATAGTAGGTGACTATTGACTTGCAAGATAGGATCAAGAACTCACATATATTCATGAAAACATAATAGGTTCAGATCTGAAATCATGGCACTCGGGCCCTAGTGACAAGCATTAAGCATAGCAAAGTCATAGCAACATCAATCTTAGAACATAATGGATACTAGGGATCAAACCCTAACAAAACTAACTCGATTACATGATAAATCTCATCCAACCCATCACCGTCCAGCAAGCCTACGATGGAATTACTCATGCGCGGCGGTGAGCATCATGAAATTGGTGATGGAAGATGGTTGATGATGACGACGGCGACGGATTCCCCTCTCCGGAGCCCCGAACGGACTCCAGATCAGCCCTCCCGAGAGAGATTAGGGCTTGGCGGTGGCTCCGTATCATAAAACGTGATGAATCCTTCTCTCTGATTTTTTTCTCCCCGAACGTGAATATATGGAGTTGGAGTTGAGGTCGGTGGAGCATCAGGGGGCCCACGAGACAGGGGGCGCGCCCCCACCCTCGTGGACAGGGTGTGGGCCCCCTGGTCTTGATTCTTTCGCCAGTATTTTTTATTAATTCCAAAAATAATCTCCGTGAAGTTTCAGGTCATTCCGAGAACTTTTATTTCTGCACAAAAATAACACCATGGCAATTCTGCGGAAAACAGCGTCAGTCCAGGTTAGTTCCATTCATATCATGCAAGTTAGAGTCCAAAACAAGGGCAGAAGTGTTTGAAAAAGTAGATACGATGGAGACGTATCATGAACCGCCCTCTTCAGCATCTTCATGGGCTTTGTTTTGATAAACCGCCATGAGCATAACCCGGCCCCTCCTGGACGGGTTACACTCAATAGTTACATCCCAAACAGTATGCATAGTTAATTAACGCGGCGGGCGTGTTTGTGAATTTAGATGGAATTGAGCCCGTGCAAGAAGTTTTTACTAGACGATTCGTCCGATTAGGACGACTCGGATGTTCAGACGCTGCTTGTCAACTACCGCCAGCAGACGTTGGTGATGGCCCTTGCCGTCAAGGAGCACGAAGATGAGAACAGAAAGAGGCGGCGAGGATCGACCATCGTACGTCTTTGCATTCCTCAAAATCGCCATCTCGAAAACGAGATGTTGATGCAAGACTACTTCGCGGACAATCCAACATATCCGCCGCACCTCTTCCGAAGAAGGTATCGAATGCGCCGATCCCTCTTTGTGAAAATTGTGCAAGCTTGCGAGGCCAATTGTCGGTACTTTACTCAAAGAAGAAATGTCGCGGGCTTGAAGGGATTTAGTGCATATCAAAAATCTCGACAGCTATGCGGGTAATTGCATACGGCATTCCAGCTGACTATGCCGATGAGTACCTTCGCATTGGTGAAGATACTACAATTGAGTCAGTGCATAGGTTTGCCAAAGTGATCATCCGTGTCTTTGGTCCTGAATATCTTCGGGCACCCAACGAGGAAGACACAAAAAAATTGATGGCAGCTAATGAGAGAAGAGGTTGGCCTGGCATGCTAGGTAGCATAGATTATATGCATTGGACATGGAAAAATTGCCCAAAGGTATGGCAGGGAATGTATTGTGACAAGTCCCGTGATGCAACAATTGTGCTAGAGGCCGTAGCATCCGAGGATTTATGAATTTGGCATTGCTTTTTTGTTATGCCGGGTACTCTCAATGATGTTGCAACGGTCTCATTTGTTTGCTAGGCTTGCTCATGGTGATGCTCCTGTTTGCAACTACACTATCCATGGGCATGAATAGACAAAGGCGTACTATCTTGGAGATGGTATATACCCTCCTTGGTGCACATTTTTCAAGAGCATCAAAGACCCCCAAACTAGGAAATAATGTGAATTCACAAGGGTACAAGAGGCAACCCGAAAAGGCATTGAAAGAGCATTCAGGGTTTTGCAATCTAGGTTTGCCATTGTTTGTGGTCCTGCTCATTTTTGGGACAAACGAACCTTGAAAAACATCATGACATGCTGTGTTATTCTTCACAATATGATTATCGAAGATGAGATAGGCATGAACTTGGAGTTCTTCTACTACAATGTGGGTAGCCGTGTCAAACCAGTTAGAGACCCTAACCGCACTAGAGCTTTTCTCCAGACCTACAAGAAGATTGAACATGCAAACACCCACTTTCAGCTTTAGGAGGATCTCATTGAGCACCATTGGCAAAGGGCTGGGCAGTAACACGTTCCATTTTTTCATTCATTTTCATTTAATTCATTTGTGATTTGTATTCGGGACAAGTTTTGTATTGAATTATTCAGTTTGCTTCGGTGATTTGAATAATTATTGTAATTTGGATAATTGTTGTATCGTCAAATTGACATTTTTCCTTATATTGCCAATTAGCAATTCTGAATATGTGCATATGTGTCAAATTCACATAAAACTGCAAACGGCTTTGCAGGCCGGTGCGAGTGGGCACAGAGTAAGACACCGCATAGCGGAACTCTGAAACGGAATATCCGCGAATATTCCTCTTTACAGTTCTGTTTTGCGGGGTCTAACTCTGCGCCCGCCCGCGCCGGCCGGCAAAGCCGTTTTTCGACGAACTGTAAACGCGTTTTGTGTGTCGGCGTTATACGGGGTCTGATAGAGATGCTCTAAATCTTTCACAGCTCCCGGAAGCAAAACTAGCTGCTAGAGTGCATTGTTCCCTCATCCAATTTTGACCGAGCCAACAATTTCTCAAAGCTCTCTCATCCAATTCTTTTATTCTATACACTACGCTTCTTAATTTTTGAAGGCACACAATTAATTAGGTATTCAATTTAGATTTGGGTCATCCAGTTTTGACCTGGTCCACAATTTCTCAAGCTCCCCCATTCAATTCTTTTAGTTCACTATGTTCCCTAATTTTGAAGCTCTTTCATTTAGGTATTCAATTTTGTATTTGGTTTACGATTTTAACCGTGCGAATGATTTTTCAAATCAAGCACCAGCAACCGGCTTATAACAACATAATAATCCGGTGCACCTTCCCACCACCTCAAAAAAAGAAGCGTCATCATGTGATATTGTAGCACTAATATAGTATATATGCAGCCATCGACACAAAAATTTCCCCACATAAATATAGCTTGGTTAGCCTATAACACATAATCACACCAGGAAAGGCCCACCAAATCAAAGCGTTATAAATAAAAATAAAACACATTATCATCTCCCGCACAAGCCAAACTAAATATTCCATCAATTCCAAATATAAGGGGTATTAGTTTTTTAGAAACTCAAATTTATTTATCTTTGACCAAGTTCAGAGAAAAAATATCGACATCCATAATATTAAACAAAAAAAGGTATAGAAATTCATTTCATGATGAATCTAAAAATACTGATTTGATATTATGGTTTTTGACATATTTTTCTATAAATTTAATCAAATTGAAAAGGTTTGCCTTTTCAAAAAAGCAATATACCTTATATGTTTAAACAGAGTGATTATTTGTTAAGAAACCCAACAACACGAACGACGCAACAAAGCGCGTCCAACCTTTCTAGTTCAGATGATTTTCAAAAGAAAAGTACTGATGGTCCTCCATGATGCATGGCCATGTTAGAAGTAGATCAGTAGAATTTTATCAGGAATGACCCCGTGCATGCATTCCTCATAACATTTACTTGAACCATCGAAAATAAAGCTTTCTAGCTAATCCCTTGGCACCAATATGTGGTTGGGTAAAAATAAGGAGGAATGGCCACCGTGCACCCAGATCGACATGCATGTCACTTACAACGTGGGGTTGTCCATGTATCTCTCATGGCCACACTTTCTTCTCCTAAGCATGCTATTTAACCGGACAATGGCCAGAACTCCATCCAGAAACCATCATCTCCTCATCAACAACCTCCTTCTCAACCCGTCATACGTACCTTGTGGAAGTAGTCTCAAGAAAGAATGGTGCTGAATACTAGGAATGCAATCGTTGCCGTTCTCCTCCTCATCGTGATGGTCACGGCGGTCTCAACACCAGCGGTAACTGCCCAAGAGGACTGCTGGGACAAATGTTTCAAGGACTGCAAGGCAAAAATGGCAATGGAAGTTTGCAACCAAAAGTGCATTGACTTTTGCAAGTATCAAACTGGAGCCGGAGAATATGTTAAGATGGCTGGCGATAAACTCAAGGAGACCAAAACTGCCTCTCCAGAACAGGCCACTAAACTCAAGAATGAAGCTACCACCTACTTAGAACGTGCCAAAGTCCTGAGTGATAAAGCCGTGACCCCGTGAGTGTGAGTGCGCACTCTTTTGTCTATCGGTGTCGTTGCTGTTATGGTGTGTATGGATGTTTTATTTATTTTTTAAATTGTCACGGTTGCATCCCATATTTTTTTGGTTTCTTTCATTTTTGTCTCTTTGTTAACAGACCGTCTTTTGTATTATGACGACATGCTTGTTCCAGTGACTCCCTTTCTCTGTTTTGATTGTCGAGTTTACTGATGTATAATGATTTTCCAATGATTTAATTGGCTATATAATAATAAAGTTTCTTGTTATGAAAATGTTCCCTTTTAATGCATACCGTGCATATTCTCCTATTTTATCGGCATGCAAGAAGGATTAGAATCTTGAGGATGTGTGAAAACAATCCGTCTACATTCAAGAACAATTTAGGCACACATATTCTAGAGAAGTATCCATGTAAGTTGTTGCACATTTTTTTAGAAAATGTTCATATATATCTAAAAAACTATCACCCTGTCATTCACATGTTTTCTTAAAAACATCATGTAAGTTGTCTGTGCGTTGTAAAAGAAGAAATGGAAAACACCAGGAAACCACATAAATTAAACAGTTTTTCCTAGGAAATACTCGCAGGCGAAAACATGGTGGCTGAGAAAAAACAGGGCATCTATAATCCCCACAACCACTGAGGCAATCGCGCTTAGTCTTATTATTATTTTCAAGACCGATGCCTTCGACCAGCTCAAGACAGATACACCGCGGTCTGGATAAACAGAATATTTCCGGTCCGGTTGGGGAAAAAACAACTGTACCACTAAAATTACACAAGAGGGTTATGCAAAGAAGTGGTAGCCCAGTGCAAAAATTGCTTGTTACATTTTTTTCTCTTTTGAGAACCCATTACCAAATAGGAAAACTGGGCACCTCACATTCCATCTTGGAATATTTTCTTTTCTGCTAAAGGAAGAGAGAACCTGGCACCACACATCCCGCCAGGGAATATCTTCACCTTTGCAGTTTCATCAGGGAGTATTATCAGTTTTGGCATTTGAACCTGAGGTGATTTAGGTGGAACAAATTGCCTCTGCCCACAACATTATTATTTTCTAGTTCATTACACATTCGGTTATGCTCTATCTATACCGGCCCATTGTCTTGGATTTTCAGAATGTGTTAATTGGTTGCTCCATTCTACAATACATCTGAACAAGAGAAACATGTTTTTCTTTTCTTTCGAACTGGGGCTCATCCAGCTTCCATTTGATACTGTTAATGGAAACAACACCATACAAGCTTGACAAAGCTCTATATGGACTGAAACAGGCTCCCAGGGCATGGTACTCACGACTAAGTCAGAAACTGCAAACACTTGGTTTTGTTCCTTCAAAATCTGACACATCCTTATTCATTTACAATAAGTCAAATACCACTATATTTGTTCTTATTTACGTTGATGATATCATTGTCACAAGTTCATCTGATGAAGCTGTGACAGGTTTGTTAAAGGATCTGAGTGCTGAGTTTGCCCTTAAGGATCCAGGAGACCTACATTTCTTTCTAGGAATTGAAGTTAAAAAACATGGAGACAGTCTTCATCTCTCTCGGGAAAAGTATGCCACTGATCTGGTAAGGAGAGTTGGGTTGCAAGGATATAAGCATGCACCAACACCACTATCTAGTACAGAAAAATTGTCACTTGCTGAGGGAGAACCCTTGAGTGAGGAAGACAGTACCAGATACAGAAGTTTAGTGGAAGCACTTCAGTGCATAACTTTAACAAGGCCTGATATTTCTTTTGTTGTCGACAAAGTACGTCAGTTTCTTCATGCTCCCACCAAAACTCATTGGACTGCTGCAAAATGCATAGTGAGATATGTGAAAGATACTATGAATCTTAGTCTTACCTTCAACAAGTCCTCTTCCACTCTTGTTAGTGCTTTTTCTGATTCTGACTGGGCAGGATGTCCAGATGACAGACGCTCCACTGGTGGTTTTGCAATATTCTTTGGGCCAAACTTGATATCCTGGTGTGCAAAGAAAGAAGCCATGGTGTCAAGGTCAAGTACAGAAGCTGAGTATAAAGCACTAGCTAATGCCACAACAGAGATTATATGGGTTCAGTCCATGTAGAAAGAGCTTGGTGTGAAGCACACTCGAATTCCATGTCTATGGTGTGATAATCTCGGTGCTACTTATCTATTTGCTAATCCAGTCTTTCATGCCAGGACGAAACACATTGAGATAGACTTCCACTTTGTTCGAGAAAGGGTAGCTAATAAGCAATTGGAGATCCGTTTTGTGCATTCACGAGATCAGGTTGCAGATGGATTCACAAAGGCATTACCTACAAGGAGTCTTGAGGAATTCAAGCGTAATCTCAACTTAACCAAGTTGTGATTAAGGGAGGGTGTCAAACGACACATATTGCATCGTGTGATAGCCGGCTCCACTCCTTCGAAGACTCCAGATAGGGATAGAGATAGGTAGTTTTTATTCTCTGTTATCTCTTTTAACTAGATATCTCTTCCTTCCTTCCCAAGTCTGTAATCCCAACAACTTGTATGATGTCCAAGGAGTGGCGCCCCTGGTTATATAACATGCAAGCGTCGCCCAGAGCTAGGGTACGACGTTTCCTGTAGGGCTCATCCAGGTTCCATTTGATGCTGTTAATGGAAACAACATCATAAACGCACAAAATGCAACAAAATGGTAAATCAGAAGCCTCCACACGCGGGCCTACTATAGGGTGATTTTGACACCTTTCTGGGAGGGCTAGCAAGGTGGGTACAAGCGAGTACGTAGTTAGAATTTTGGGTCGTGTGGATGTGGAGTTCTTTCATGTAACCATCTTGCACGAATATTGTGGATGGGGTCGTTTCCCTCCTCCTTTAATACATGATACACACACTCGTGCGATGTCTAGAAAAAAAGCCTCCACTAATGCCAGGAAAAACCCACCGAAACACGCGCTATCGTGTCGACAAACATCCTTATGAGGCGAAAAAAACCTGGTGAGACTCTGACGGGGTAGCAAAGGTGCCCAAACATCAACGTCTATACCTGACGAAATAGGCAAACAAATGAATGAAATGATGCAGTCGTTTGAACCTCAAAATGTAGTCATTTCAAAATCTCAAGACTGATGCCTTCGACCAGCTCAAGACCAGCGGAAGGAGTTGGATCACTAGTAGAAAACAGGGCTTTGGTTCGGGCATGGCAAGCCCATTAGTCCCGGTTCAGTCATGAACCGGGACCCATGGGGGCATTCGTCCCGGTTCTTGCGCCCAGGGGGCCAACCGGGGCCTCGTGGGCATTGGTCCCGGTTCGTCTGGACCCATTTATCCCGGTTCTAGGCATGAACCGGGACCAATGGGCCTCGCTCCTGGCCCACAACCATTGGTCCCGGTTCTTGGCTTGAACCGGGACAGAAGGCTGGGCGTTAGTACTGGTTCCAGCCACAAACCGGAACAAATGAGCTGCCTATATATACCCCATCGCCACAACAGAGCAATCCACAGTGCTTTGTTTTTTTTGGCCGGCGAGGGGAGGGCATTTGGGTGCTCTAGCTCACCTCCTATGCACATGAGGTGTTCGATGAAATGTCTGAGCCACACTAGTTAATCTTTCTCCTCTCGAAACTCGACCTCCGAGCTCCATTTTCCCCGAGATTTGTCTAGGTTTAGCGGTCCGTCACGTCCCGTCCCCGTCTACACCGCCGTCGATCGCCCGCGCCGATCTCGTCGCTGGCACAACCGTGGTGAGCCTCTTGTTCTTATCTTCTTTCTGAAAGAAAAAATTCTTACTTCAGATAGATACTTGTCTAATTTTCTTACTTTTATTATTCCTTGTTATTATATAGTGCGATGGTTTCGGTATCCGCCCCCGTCAGCCCTCGTCCTGTCTATGATTCGGATGTGGTATATATTATCTTTTTATAACTATTTGGTTCATTTATTGTTTATGACAATTATGCCGACCAATGTGACATAGATTTTATTTATCTAGGTGGTGGCTGAACCGGAAATTCCAACCGACCCTATTGTCGAGAGGTTAAATTTAGTTGAAGAAGAAAACAATTACTTGAAGGAAAAAATAAAACAATTGAGGAGGAGAAGATGATATTGGAGTTGCATGTTGCGGATGTCGTCGATGATCACAAGATCAAGATGGATGCAATGCGGTTGAAGATTAGAAAGATTAGAAAATATGCCATTCATACCGAGGCTTGGTATCATTATGCAGTTGGATCAATTGTTACCTTGGTGGCGATTATGATCGCATTTGTTGTTGCATTGAAATGTTTTACATAATTTCAATGTATGGTTTAATTAGATGCTCTAGAGAGCTATATGTTGTTCAATGAGAACTATGTATGTACTTTGGTTTTAATGTGATGACAAACTTCTATTAATTTGGTCACTTATCTATTCATGAGAGCTATATGTTGCCTTCAATTTCAGGGTTTTATAGCTCAAAAAAAAATCAGTAAATGCATGAAAAATAACAAATGAAGTCAGAAAGGGTTGAAAATTGATGATGTGGCTTTCAATGGTGCATTTTGAACACAGAAAAACTATGGAGTTCAAATAAGTTCAAAAAAATGAAATCCCTTTGTAACAGACGAGTTTCCGTATGAAATCCTGATACTTCGAAAGAGATTGTCCGTTTTGTACACGAAGTGCATCCAGTTTTTGCCGTAACCCTCTCTAATTTCTTGCACATGCTATGTGGGTGAAATGATGATACCATGCCAACTTTCAACCTTTTCAGAGTTCATTTGAAATGCTTTTCAATTTCAGGGTTTTATAGCTCAAAAAATCAGTAAATGCATGAAAAATAACAAATGAAGTCAGAAAGGGTTGAAAATTGATGATGTGGCTTTGAATGGTGCATTTTGAACACAGAAAAACTATGGAGTTCAAATAAGTTCAAAAAAATGAAATCCCTTTGTAACAGACGAGTTTCCGTATGAAACCTTGATACTTCGAAAGAGATTGTCCGTTTTGTACACGAAGTGCCTCCAGTTTTTGCCGTAACCCTCTCTACTTTCTTGCACATGCTATGTGGGTGAAATGATGATACCATGCCAAC
>CM022301.1:656323-674839 GCA_011799875.1 Thinopyrum elongatum | reverse complement strand
TATTTTCTGTTCAAAATCATTAAAAGCAAAAAGAATTTTCATAAAGAACTTTTTTTGTTAGAAACTTTAATAGCAAAAAGAATTATCATAAAATAAAATAAATAAGTAATTAGAAACAAAATAAAATAAAATAAATAAGTATTTTGTTGTAAGTAGAAACAAAACAAAATAAATAAAGCAAAAAAGAAAACAAAAAACTTGGAAAAAATAAAAAAATTGCCACCTACTAGGCCACCACGGCCTGAATACGACTAGAAACCCATCCATGGGCCAGGATTCAGGCCCGCAGAAGGCCCATCAGGCATAGCAGTCACAATTAGGCCCGTAAGCCTGCAATGGAGAGGAGCTCGAGAGGGGTGCGGCAGTGGGGCTTATAAACCACTGCGCGCCCCTCTCAACTAGCGAGGTGGGACTAAACTCCCACCACCACGCCGTTGTGCAAGGCCTTTGGTCCCGGTTGGTGGCACCAACCGGGACCAAAGGCCTCTGCTTCCCGCCCTTTGGGCTACTGAAAAGAGACCTTTGGTCCCGGTTGGTGGCACCAACCGGGACTAAAGGGTAGCATTGGTCATGGTTGGTGCCACGAACCGGGACCAATGCCCTGGGTATATAAGAAAACACTTAGCAGTTTCGACGAAATCCATCACTTCTTCTCCCCCGACGCCCCTGCTCCTCCTCGTCGCCGTCGCCGCCCGACGCCCCTGCTCCACCATGCCGTCGCCGCCGCCACCGACGCCGTCAGGCTGCTCAACGTCGCCGTCGCCGCCGCCACCGACGCCGTCAGGCTGCTCAACATCGCCGCCGCCACCGCTGACGCCCTCTGCCCCGACGTCCCTGCTCCTCCTCCTCCCCGTCGCCGCCCTCTGCCGTCGCCGTCGCCCCTGCTCCACCGTGCCCCGCCGCCCCCTGTGAGCACCAGCCTGCTCCCGCGCCCCTCCCCTGTCCCGCGCCCCTGCACCCCGCCCCGCCGGCGTCGGCGCCGGCCCCTCGGCCGTGCCCCTCTGCCCCTGCGCGGTGCTTATATTTCTAGATGTTTTTAGATGTTTTTTTAGATGTTTTTAGATGCTATTCTTAGATGTTTTTACATGTTTTTTAGATTATTTTAGTTTATGTTTAGTATAGTTTTAAGATTAGGAAAATTTTAGATGTGTAGTTATATTTATTTAGATGTATAGTTAATTTAGATGTTGTAATTTGTTCATAAAAATTGTGCACTTTTGTATAGAAACTTTATTTTTTTTTCATATGTACGAAAATGTAGAATGAAAACAAAAACAAACATATAAGAAAAAACAAAGGAAAAAATGAAGAAGGAAAAGAAAACCGCCCGGCCCGGCAAGGTGGAGGGTCGGGAACTAGGGCAGAGGGTCGAGGGTCACCGAGGGGTTGAGGGTCGTCGAGGGTTCGAGGGGCGAGGGTCGTCGAGGGGTCGAGGGTCGAGGAAGCGTTGACGAGGCCACCCCAAACCCGGGAGAAGCTAGGTCTACGTTTGCCACTAATATATCCACCTGCTTCATGTTTAGAAAAGTGTATATATGTATGTATGTTCTCTGTGTATATATGTTCATATATGCAAAAATTAGATTTTTAGAAAAGTTTTATCTATATATGTTCTCTGATTTATATATACCCCCTCTCGACCGTGATAACTTATACCACGGGAGCACCCCCCGGCCCTCTTGCTCGAACAAAACTCTCGAGGGCACCCAAACCCTAGAAAAAACGATGTCGGTCTCCTACCCCCTCCCGCCGCGCCCCTACCCGACAAACTCTCTCGAGGCCACCCAAATTTACCAAGTTAAAAGAGCGTTGTCATCGAGGCCACCCCAAACCCTTGAAGCGTTGTCGAGGCCACCCCAAACCCTTGAAGCGTTGCCGATCGAGGCCACCCCAAACCCTAGAGAAGCAGCGTCGAGGCCACTAATATGATTCCTTATTGTGATTAGCTAGCTAGTTCTACGTTTGCCACTAATATATCCATCTGTCATGTTTGAATAATAATTGCCATGTTGTAAATATTTGCAGAAACTATGGACCCCCGAGACAAAGCAACAGAAGCGGTGTTGGGGGACATAATCGCACACGGAAATGATGCCGTCTTCTCATTTCTCAACGACACCGATGGTCTGGAAGAACAGGGTGAAGAAGCAGACTACGGTGATCGAACAATGGAGGAGGAAGGACATGATCATGATGGCTCCCGTGACCCAATGCCGGTGCAAGAAGGACACCGTGATGACGGCTCCGGTGACCGAACGGAGTCCGGCCAGGTATATATATTAATTAAGCATGTGCTGACTATAGCTAGCTAATTGATGCATTAATTGTTTTTGGTATGTACACATATTAATGAACTCTCGTCTTTCTTCTTTTTTCTAGCCCTCCGGATCGAGCACAACTTCGGTAAAGAGACGAGGCCCGAAGAAAAAGTTGCGCTCGGATGAAAGGTTTAAGATCATAGAAATCACGCGCGATGGCCAACCGATTGAACCCATCCGGACAAAGGAAGCATTTGCTGCTCAGTGCGGGGTTCTTGTTAGGGACAAGATCCCGATCAGCATCCACCAATGGTTTAAGCCGGCTAAAGAAGACCCTGAGGTGTCTTATGTCTCCGATATGCAGAAAGATGATCTTTGGACCGTGCTGAAGGCAAATTTCACCCTACCGCCAGAGGAGGATCCGGAGAAGCCAGTTAAAGAGCAATTGATCAAGTCTCATGCTCTTAAGAAGATGGCAGAACTATTCAGGAGGTGGAAGAATGAGCTGAAAAAATTTGTTGACAAAGAAGAGACACCAGAATTCATCGGCCGGTATGAGAAGATCAGAGATCACTGGCCCGCATTTGTGGCCCACAAGACATCGGACAAGAGTAAGAAGATGTCAGTGACAAATAAGAAAAATGCTGCAAAGAAGAAGCTTCACCATCGCACGGGGTCAGGTGGCTACCTCAAAGCCCGGCCGTTGTGGGCCAAGGCTGAGAATGACCTGGTTGATAAAGGGGTCGAACCAGAGACATTGAAGTGGCCAGACCATTGCTGGACTTGGTTCTTCGGGGTTGGCGGAACCTTGGACCCTGTATCAAGGAAGTGCGTTTGGACGGACGAGCAACTGAGAATACCAGTCACGAGGCTTCAGGAGTATATCGATGCAGCCCAGCAAGGGACGTTTGTTCCAGACAGAGAGAACGACGAGCTCACAATGGCCCTTGGGAATCCTGAGCACCCTGGACGGACACGAGGCACGCCAGGCTCCGTTCCGTGGAAGGCTGGGTTTCCGGACACAGGCGGTTACAAATGCCAGGAGAGGAGGAAGAAAGTGGAGCATACCCAACTGCAGGTGCTGCACGCAAGGGTACTAGCGATAGAGGAACGAGAAGCAAATCGCAGCAAACGACCTGCCGAAGCTTCCCCCGAAGCTACCCCGCCATCTCAGTGGAGAAGCAGCGTGGCTTCCACCGAGCTGCTTCAGCAGGAGCCTGTCTTCACGGCTGTCACGTCCCTAGTTCTGGCTAGGCTAGCTTCATGTGTGCATCATGTTTAATTTCAAATGAATTTGAAATGGGGATTAACAAAACCCTAGCACCCCCTCTGGTAATAACAATTTCAACTGAAAATTGCCTCAATGAACCCAAAATGGCCTTCACAAAATGTTCATCATTTTTGGATTGGTCTTGAACCTCTGCCAAAAATATTGCACATTTTTCTAGGACAACTTGGATCATTGAATTAAATCATATGGTATTTGCATTTGGGCATTTGAAATGCTATAAAATATTTTAAATGTCCAAATAATCATAAACTAAAATGTTTACTGTTGGAAATATTCCAAACAGTGGGCATGAGCAGTTTCATGATTTTTGAGTTAGTTTTAGTGTTTTTAGAAAAGCCACAAAGTTACAGAAGAAATAGAAAAACAGAAAATAAAAGAGAGAGAGAGAATCTTACCTGGCCTCACCTGTGCAGCCCACCAACCGGCCCAGCACTGTAGCTGGCCGGCCCAGCCCACCACCGCCTCCTCCCCTGTCGTCCTCCTCCTCTGCCAGGAGGACGAGCGCGTGCTCGACGCGCGCGCACCGCCGTGCGGCCACCTCCTGCTTGCCTGCCCGCCGTTGGAAGCACCCGAGGGCGCCACGCACTCCCCTCGACCCTCTGCACCTCCCCCCTCACCGCAGCTCTCTCCCCTCCCCTCTCTGCTCTCTTCCCGAGCGGAGCTCGTCGCCGCCGACGCCGTTCACCATGGCCACCGGCCCTCCCTCACCCATCCAGAGTGTCCAGAAGAACCGCCGTCATCACCTGCGTCGTCTAAACCAAGCCATTCGACGCCGGGAAGCCTGCAAGGACGCCAGCGACCCCTTCTTCAACCTCGGGTCGCCGAGATCGCTGGCAACCGTACGACGTCCCTGATACCTCCCCGAGCCCGCCGAGTCCTCCATTGGAATCCCAGTGAGCTCCTCCGTCTTCCCCCTCACTCCCCGTGCTCTAATATGCACGCTAGCTACCGCCCCGCGAGTCCCGAGCGCCGCCGTCCGCCATGGACGATGAGGTCCTCGCTCCTGAGCACCTCCGCTCGGTCCAGTGGCACCAGCGTGCTCCTGGAGCTCCCAGGAATCCGCCCCGCCGCTTAGCTCGCTCGTCAGCCAAGCGTAGCGCCTCGCACGCGCTAAGCCGAACTCTGGCCGCCGCATCACTCGACGCCGAGCTCAACTCCGGCCTCCCCGCGACCCAGCACCTGCACCGTTCGAAGCGCGTGAGGAAGGGCTTTCCAACGCACCCAGGCACGCTTCGAATGAGGCCCCGTAGCGCATTTCCAAGCCGCGCCGCCATCTCGGCCCTCGCTGGCGGCTAAACGCCGGTGGGTTTGACCCCGCTGACCAGGGGTTTGACCTTCCCTGGCTGACTGACGTGTGGGCCCAGGCCCTGGTTAATTAGTATTAGGTTTAATTAGCGTTTACTAACTTAGTTAATTAGATGAGCCACTGACATGTGGGCCCAGCCCTGCTGACATTTTAGTTAGGGCTAGTTTAGCACTAATTAACTCAGTTAATTAACCGAGTCACTGACCAGTGGGCCCCACTGGTCAGGTTTGACCTGGCACGATTAGTTGACCGCTGACATCACAGTGACGCAATGCTGACGTAGTAAATGTTTTCTGGGATTTTAAATAAATCAGAAATGATTTATAAATTTCAGAAAATGTCCAAAACTTCTAAAATTCATAGAAATTCAACCATAACTCAGAATGAAATAAGTTATATATGAAAAATGATCAGAAAAATCCAAAGAATCTGTTTATGTCATTTTCATGCATGTTAGAACAACTTAAAGTTGCTGAATTGGACAAAACAATTAAATGGCATTTAAACAAATACATATGAAGTTTGAATTTGAATCTTTGGTTCAAACCAACTTCATTTAATCTGGTTTTAGTTGCATTAGTTCAAATCACAACATCTTGCCATGTCATGATCATGCATCATATTGTGCATTGCATTGATTGTGCTTTCTCTCTGTTGTCGGTACCTGTTCCCTCAGAATAGACATTGTTACCGACGACGTGATCGATGACACTGATGAAGAGCTATATTATCTTCAGAAGTGCGAGGCAAGCAAAACCCCCTTGTTCATTCCGATACAATCCCACTCTCTCGCTCCTGCTCTCTTTTACTGCATTAGGACAACAACGATTCAACTGTTACATGCTGTGGTAGTTGAACCCCTTTTCCTCTGCATGACCTGTCATTGCCACAGTAAATAGATGAAACCCACTAGCATGAGTAGGAGTTGTTTGAGCCCTAATGTGCCTACTCATTCATGCTTGTTTGTCATGCCTGCTATTGCTTAGAGTTGTGTCAGGTCTGATTCATCGGGGATGAATTAGAGGTGTGTGAACATGTCCTACTGTTGAGAGCTAAGTGAGTGATCATGATTTGGTAAAGGTAGCGGTGAGAGGCCATGTAGGAGTACATGGTGGGTTGTCTCATTGCAGCCGTCCTCAGGAACTGAGTTCTGTGTTTGTGATCCATGAACAGTTACTACCACACATTGGGTTCCGGTAACTTGACCCCTCTCGGCTTATTAATCAACCTGATCTCTGTCCAGGAGTTGCAACTAGTTTCTGGTGTTTGTAGGTAGTGTTAGTAGTCTACCAAGTGGCACCCGGTACAGGTGGGCTTGGGACAGACTAGGCACCGTGGCCGGGTATGCCAAGCGTCGCCCGTTTGGTGGGCTTGGAACCCTGTACACATCGTTTGGGGCCGTGAGCGACACCCCGGCCGGATCTCCTTGCGGATGGAACCCGAATAGGCGATAAACCTGGACTAGAGACTTGTGTGGTTAGTCAGGTCGTGGCCGACTCCCTCGCCAGGCTTCCGCTTGAAGGTTGCCGAGATACACGACGTGTACATGGTGGTAAGTGGCGAGAGCGTGTGTGAGGAAGTACACCCCTGCAGGGTTAACATCATCTATTCGAATAGCCATGTCCGCGGTAAAGGACTTACGGGTTGCCTGTACAGTTCATAGACAAGTGAAAGTGGATACTCTAAAATGCGCAAGATAAGCGTGAGTGATATGGATGGCGTTCTCGTAGGGAGATGGGAGCGGATCCATAGTGGTGTATTAATATGGTGAATATGTGGACTCGTGTGCGCCACCTCAAAGAGTTACTTGCAGTCGTAGTTCAGGATAGCCACCGAGTCAAAGCTAGCTTGCTGCAGTCAAACTCCACCACCCCCTTTGTTGATACTGATGCATATGTAGATAGTTCTGATGTAAGTCTTGCTGGGTACATTTGTACTCATGTTTGCTTAATTTATGTTTTTGCAGAGGGACGTCAGTCTCACTAGTAGTTCTGCGCGGACTTCGACGTTTAGCTTGTTACCTCAGCTACGATCTTGTACCCTTGGGAGGGTCTTGTAGATAGTCGGGCTTCTTAGCCTTTTTCATTTGTAGTTGTCTGTACTCAGACATGTTCATGCTTCCGCTTGATGCTTGTATGCTCTGTATGTTGGGTCATGAGACCCATGTTTGTAATGCTTGGCTCCTCGGAGCCTAATGAATAAATACTCTGAGTCGTAGAGTCTTGTTGTGATGCCATGTTGTATTTGCACATATCGAGCATATTGTGTGTATGATTGAAATGCTTGGTATGTGTGGGATCCGACAACCTAGTTGTCTATCCTTGGTAGCCTCTCTTATGTGGAAATGTAGTCTGGTGCTTCCACTGAGCCATGGTAGTCTGCTACAGCCCAGTTTACCAGAGTCCTGCTAGCCCAGCACTACTGCTCCGGAACACTTAGACTGGCCGGCATGTGATTCACATCGTTCATGTGCCTGTCCCTTCGGGGAAATGTCACGCGGTGACTTCCGGAGTCCTGCTAGCCTGCTACAGCCCGGGTTCCCGGAGTCCTGTTAGCCCAGTTGCTACAGCCCGGATTCACACGCTGATGACCGACATGCTCGATGTTGTTTCATGTATGCCTGTCCCCGTAAGTTAGTGCCACTTTGGGTTCACGACTAGTCATGTTGGCCCGGGTTCTCTGTCATATGGATGCTAGCGACACTATCATATACGTGAGCCAAAAGGCACAAACGGTCCCGGGCCAGGTAAGGCGACACCCGTGGGAATACCGTGCGTGAGGCCGCAAAGTGATATGAGGTGTTACATGCTAGATCGGTGTGACTTAGAATCGGGGTCCTGACAACGGCTCCTGCTAGCTACCCCGTGGATGCTATCACGGAGTCTCAGCATTGCCACCTTATAACGCAATGGATGAAATTGAAAGTCAAGGCGGCTGTTGGCTCTGTTGCACCTTCTGAACCTGGCGCAACTTTTCACTGCCGGCCGATTCCAGAAGGATATGCTAGGGTGATGGTGGATGAAATAACGGACGGATTTGAGGACCTCGAGCTTGACCACCCTACGGGTCATGGGGAGACTCGGCTGGGTTCTTCTCTGAAGACTCCATGCCTATGGCGGAAGGAGCTCATCAACCTTCCGAACTGGACGCCTCCGCCTCCTCCTCCTCCGGCGAGTCAGGGCACTCCGCCTCCTCCTCCGGCGAGTGATCAGGGCACTCAGCCTCCTTCTCCGGCGCATGGCGGCACTCCGCCTCCTTCTCCGCCTGCGCCGGCGCGCCCGAGCAGCCAGCCTCCTCCTTCTCTGCCTCGTCAGCAAGGGCGGAAGAGACCCGCCGCCGCTCCGGCTGCTCCGGAGCGTCGTAGTCCTTCTCCTCCGCCTCGTAAGCAAGGAAAGAAGACAGCCGCAGCCGCTCCGTCTGCTCCGGCGTCTAGCAGTACAGCTAGAGGCGGGAGGCAATACAGATTCGGTCCTCCTCTCAAGCCTCTAGAGAAGTTACCATACGAGATGACCGAGAAGGAAAACGCGGAGATCTGTCAAGCCCAAGTGAAGAACTTCTTTGAAGGGGTGAAAGCAAAGAAACATACACCTCCGGAGGAGAAGATAGATCCGGTGAAAGCAAAGCGCACTGTGGATGCCCTGAAGAAACCACCAAAGTCTCCGCCGAAAGGCAACTATGAGCGCATTATTGAAAAGTCATTTATCGAAGTGGAGCGGTCGGGAAGTACCATCAGTGATCAAAGGTTAAAAGAACGATGAGCTGGGAAAAAAATTGCCCAGCTCGGCGAACAAGCGAACCAATCATGCCCCCCGCTCAAGGTGTCTACCGATATCATCGCTAATGATCCGAGGATGGTGCCCGGTTATACCAATCTTGGAGATTACCTGCCTGACGATGTACATTATGATTTCTTGGAGGTGGACGAACACAGATACCATTACGGGAAGCCTCTCGTCAAAGATGAAAGATCTTTAACAACGATGATGCGAAGATTCCATGATTGGTACATGAAAACCTGCAGAGAGTCTGGGGGGATGAATACTTTGACGCTGAGAGTTAAAAAGGAGCATGACCTCATTGGAATTGATCTATTGAATGTTCCATTTGAGGAGTTCTTCCAGTTTTTCAATCAACAGGCCCTCGATAAATTAATGGTCACTTGCTACTACATGTAAGTACTACTTCTGTCATTAAGTCTCTATATATAGGTCAGCTCTTTCATTGCATGTATATATAATTATCCTCACTATATTATGCAGATTGAAGATCGCCGAATTGAAGAAAAGACAAATCGGTGATATTGGGTTCATTAACACAAATCTCATAGATGCATATACGGTTGAATTTAAGGCCAGAGAGACCGAGGCCAACTTGCTACGATCGTTGGTAATAAATGAAAACAAAGATATAATACTCTTTCCTTACAACTTCAAGTGAGTGTTACTGTCTTGTGCATATTCGGTTTCCCTTATTAGTCCAGGTTATAGTAATGTAATTGATGAGTTATGCATGCGTGCGCAGCTTCCACTATATTCTCCTAGAGATTAAGCTTGAGCAGGGACTAGTAACCGTCTTAGACTCAAGACGAAAAGATCCCAAGGAGTATGCGGACATGACTGAAATGCTCGAGAAGTAAGTTAAATCGATCATTATCGCACCATATCAGCAACTTTGTTCATTTCCTGATATCAAGTAATTGTTTTCTTTGTCTGGCAGGGTTTGGACAAAATTCACCTCAAAAGCTCCGGGACTGCCGAAGAAGCTGCAATTTAAACACCCGAAAGTAAGTACTACTAGCATGTTCCGCGCATCTCCTAGTGATTCAAGCGCGCGCTAGTTTCATCAATACCATTTAGCATGCTTGCTTATCAGTTTGATTGACCTCTATTTCTTGTAAAGTGGTTGTGGCAGGAAGCCGGGAATAATTATTGTGGATACTACGTTTGCGAGTCCATCCGCCACACGACCTGTGAGCGGGGCTACTCTGACAAACAATATGAAGTGCGTAAATAATAATATTCACAATTTTATTTTATTACCATCATTTGTGTTGAGTTTCATTCATTCATATATATGTATTGACCCCCTTCTTCAAATTAGATGTTTCGGATGCGGGATGAACTTCTAGCACCAGATCGCATGCGAGCAATTCAAGAGGAATTGGCGGCATTCTTTCTTGACCATGTGATCGATAAAGACGGAGAATACCATGTGGACCCTGAGTTCATATATAATTAGGGGATTATATTGTAAGAGATCTTATATTGTATATATGTAACCAGTAGCGTCGGATAGATATACGAAAACTTGTTGTTCGACCAATCTCTCGGAGAAGGAGAGATCGATATCACTTCTCTCTGTATGCATATGTTCATGATGATCTTCTGTTTCCTTCATTTGCTTACTAGCTAGCGTGTCTAGTCCTCTCTATACGTATAGTACGTAGCGTCGACCAAGCACGGAGATAAGAGAGGACACTTCTCTCTATTAATTAGCTAGCTAACACAATATGAAACACCTAAATTAACCCCCCAAAACCCCCTAAACCCCCCCCCTTTCAAAAAAAAACCCCAGCCCCTGAAATGCTGATGCATGGATGCCTTTTGGTCCCGGTTGGTGTCACCAACCGGGACCAAAGGCCCTCCTACCTGGGCTGGCCGCAGCGGCCACGTGGAGGCCCATCTGTCCCGGTTTGTGTAAGAAACAGGACTAAAGGCCTAGGGCATTAGTAACGACCTTTTAGTCCCGGTTCCAAAACCGGGACAAAAGGCCCTTACGAACCGGGACAAATGGCCCTTTTTCTACTAGTGGATTAAGAAAGTGCCCTTTAGTTTGTGGTCGGCCTATACCACCCTGTGCAGGATCACAGAAGGAAATCTGTTGGGGCAAAACCTTGCCCTAGCTCTTCCTCGAGTCTACCTCTCCCTCTCTGTCACCTCACTCTAGCATAAACTGATCAGAGGAAGAAGAAAGCGAAGAGTTCTTTTGAGAACTCGTGCGGGAATATTTTCCTGGCACCTTACTTTCGTCCGGGAATATTTTCGGTTCTGCTAAAGGAAGAGAGAACCTGGCACCACACATCCCGTCAGGGAATATCTTCACCTTTGCAGTTTCATTAGGGAGTATTTTCATTTTTGACATTTGAACCTCAGGTGATTTAGGGGAACAAATTGCCTATGCCCACAACATGATGATTTTCTAGTTCATTACACATTCGGTTATGCACTATCTACATACATTGTCTTGGATTTTCAAAATATGTTAATCCGTTGCTCCATTCTGCAATACATCTGAACAAGAGAAACATGTTTTTCTTTTCTTTCTAACAGGGGCTCGTCCAGCTTCCATTTTATACTGTTAATGGAAACAACACCATACACTCACAAAACGCAACAAATGGGAAATCAGAAGCCTACAATAATGCTAGGAAAAACCCACTAAAACGCACGTTATCTTGGCGACGAACATCCTTATGAGGCAAAAAAAAACCTGGCGAGACACTGACGGAGTAGCAAAGGTGCCCAGACTTCAATGTCTACACCTGACGCAATAGGCACACAAATGAATGAAACGACGCAGTCGGTTGAACCTCAAAACGCGGTGCAGTCGTTTCAGAATCTCAAGACCGATAACCGCAAAAAAAAAAGAATCTCAAGACCGATGCCTTGGACTAGCTCAAGGCGGCTTCACACGAGCAACCAGGCCTTGTGTAATCGAAAGAGAAGAAACAGATCTGTTTATTTATTAATTAGCGAAGTTTGTGTCCTGAGACGTAGTTAGTAATCATTAGGACTAGAAGAATACACGCGCCTTTTCGTGCCGTTTTTTATGTTTTTCATTTTTCTTCTAGTGTGATCAGAGTCCTCATATTCTTGTGGTGCCCTTGTTAGCGGACTAGTCGCAGGAGGTTTCAACTTCTTTGATCCATCTATAATAAGGCCAATGGGAGACTTTACGGAGACAGGAAACAATAATGTAAGTGTTTTCTTTGTTAGAGTTATATTAAGTGATGTCTTTTGGCCTTTTGCATTCTAGTTTCTTGGCATCCTCTTGTAGCCTTTTGGCATCCTCATGTATGTGTATATATGTTGGCTCATTCGTTTTTGGAGGTTTTTCTGTGTGCGTTTAGGGTTTGTGTTTTCTCAGAAAGACGAGACGGCGGCGGCTTCCTAAAGTTGGAATAAGATTCTTCCCGCCTAGTCCCCGTTCTGGTGACGCGTCTAGCATCATCGGAGGGCATGTGGAGATGTGTGTCCGATGGATCTCACGGGATTCGTTCGGTGTTTGTCTTCGGAGGATCCACATGGATCTGGCCTTCGTTAGTATGTGTTCTTGTGTCTTTGGATTGGATCCTTCTGTTCTACTCTTCTCTTCATCGGCGGCGATTGTTGTTCTGGTGCGTTGGTCCTGTTGGGCCTTAGCACGACGACTTCCTGACTGTCTACCACAACAAGGTTTGCCCGGCTCCAGTGAGGGAGGGGCAATGATGGCGGCACACCTTCGGTTCGCTCCAGTGCTTGTAGTTGTTGCTAGGTGGTCTATGGACTTGGATGTAATTCTAGTGTTCTTTGTACTGCTTTGAAGATGATGAATAGATTGGAAGTTTATCCCGCAAAAAATATATATAAGTTGCTATTCTCAACATGGTATTAGAGCTCTAAGTATTATTTTTCCGCACACGCAACTCGTGCTGCTCCTGATCCAAACTCCTACACGGCCGCCGTTGTTCTCTTTCCTTCCGGTCGTGATTTTGTTTTTGCCTGCATCCATCTCGAGCTACAGGAACTTCCCATCCAAGTTAGCTTGTTGATCCAGCCGCTGGCTAGTTGTTGCCCTCCCGTGGAATCCACTGTGAATCAATTTGGTCCCGATCGATTTGGCCCTGACAAGTACAATTGACAGAAATGACCACCTCTGAGTCAAAATGGCACAAAAGACCAGTTGAGTCGTGGTGGCAGGCCCGACAAGCGACACATGTCACTTGCCGCCATAGCCGAAGGCGGCAGGGCCTGCCGCCGCAGCGTGTGGCGGCACCACTTATGTCATAGGTTTTGAAGTGATGCGGGAACGGGAAACGGGAATGGGCGTTGCCATTGCACTTGCCGCCTAGGCATGTGGCGGCAGGTTGCTGCATGTTGTACGTCATGAAGCGCATACATGTCCAGTCCTATAGCATGCATGCATGTGCAGTCTGCCTCGTGTATGTCTAGTCCTATCATGCATACTTTCCTCTCTCTCTTGCTACATGCGCATTCCTCTTTCTTTCCTAGCACATACCTTCTCACTTGCACACATCGCAGCATGCAGCAACAGGCCTGCCGCCACAGCCTCCGGCGGCAGGTGCCATGTCTATGCCCATTTCCCGTTTCCCGTTCCCGCATCACTTCAAATCTTGTGATATATGGGGTGACACGTGTCGCACGCTGGGCCTGCCGCCACGACTTAGCTGGTCTTTTGTGCCATTTTGATCCAGAGATGGTCTTTTTTGTCAATTGCACTCGTCAGGTAGTCTTTTGGACAAAAATTCTCGCATGGAATCCGCTGGCTAATATTTGATCCGATCGGACTTGGTCTCAATCGATCCAGCCGCTGGCCGCTCGTCCTCCTCCAAGGTCGCTGCCGGCCGTGGGCCGCGTCCGCGCCGCCGCTGCTTTCTGTGGCTGCCGGCCACTGGCCTCGTCCGTGTGCCGCCACTGCCTTCTGTGGTCACCAGTCGTCGACCCCGTCTGCGCCGCTGCTGTCGGCCGCCGGCCTCGTCCGTGCCACTGCTGCCTTCTGCGGCGCCACTGGTCGTCGGCCCCGTCTGTACCGCTGCTACCGGCCGTCGGCCCCGTCCGCGGCGCTGCTATCTTCCGCGGCTGCCTGCGGGGCGCTCGCGTGGTTACGTGAGTGGCTGCTGCCGTTTTTTGTACGGGTGTCTACTGCTCCAGATCGCGACTCTGTCTAATCGATTTGGTCCTCGTTCGGCTGACTTTTCATCTGATTGATCTGCTGCTGGTTCTGGCCGCTCTCATCTTGGCCAGTTGAGTCTTGGGTGACCTTTGCTATTCTAAAAAAAGACAGAAAAGGAGCACCATGTCTTTGGCGTCATCTGGCTATGTTGCCATCCCGCGCTGCCCGGTGATATTCGATGGGGCTAACTATGTTGAGTTCGTTGCCTTTATGTGCATTCACATGCGTGGCATTCGTCTCTCGGGTGTTCTTTCTGGTGAGGTCCCCTGTCCTCCGCGCCCAGTACCTCCTGTGGCTCCTACCCCACCGCCAACACCACCAGCTCTTGACGCAGATGCTTCTGATGCTGATAGGGCTACAGCCAGGGTTGCTGCTGATGATGCGACTGTCGCTTATGACCAGGAGGTCTTGGATTATTCAAATGCTCTTTATGTTTATCGTGACGATCTGGCTGCTTACACTCAATGGTGTGATGATGACGCTCGTGCTGCGACTGTTCTCACTTCCAGTGTTTTGCCTCAGTTTTCTTCTGAGTTTATAGGCCTCGGTACTGTCTTTGAGATGTGGACTCATCTTCGTCAGCGCTATCAGCCCTCTGGTGATGCTCTCTACTTGTGTGTGGTCCTTCAGAAGCATGCTCTTCAGCAGGGAGACTCCACTATTGATGAGGTCTACACTCAGAGTTCTGCTTCTGGCGCCAGCCTTTGCACAACTGTTTGTGGCACTTGCCCGTGTTGCCAGACTGTGACGTCAGACTTGGAGTTTCAGCGCGTCTATGAGTTCTTGTCATGGCTCCGTGGTGAGTTTGAGCCTCGACGTGCTCAGTTGTTTGCTCGTGGTCGTGTTGCTATTTCTGAGGTGTTTTCTCAGCTTCATGCTGAGGAGACTCGCCTCCGTGGTGCTTGTTAGCTTCATATTCCCTCTGTGCTCGCTGCTTGAGCTGCTACTCCACCAGTGTCTTCTCGCTCCAGTGCTCCGCCGCTACTGCCCACTCCTTCGGGTAGTGAGGCCCGCTCTCGTGAAGGCCGCTCTCGTCCTCGTACTCATTGTGATTACTGCAACAGGGATGGTCACCCCGAGTCTGACTGCTTCAAGAAGAAGCATGCACTACAGGAATCTGCTTATTTGTCGTCTGCCATGGTAGACGGCAAAGGCACCAAAAGCGGACGGCAAAGGCCTTTGTCGTCTGTCACTGACGGCAAACCTGCCCGGCAAAGAGAGCGACAGTAACCAGGTTATTTGCCGTCTGCTTCCTTAAAGCGGACGGCAAAGGCACTTTGCCGTCGGTGGTGGACGGCAAAGAACATGGACAGCAAAACCCGTGCGTTAGCCACATCAGGTGGCTAACGACAGCCTTTGCCCTGTGCCAGCTGACGGCAAAACGTGCTCCGACACATCACCCCACGTGCCCGGCGTGACATGTGCCATCCAGCCGCGTCGTCGCCCTCTGTTCACCACCTTTCGCATCTCCTTGGGTCCCCCCCCCCCCCCTCCCCATCCTGTCTTTCCACCTCCCAAAGACTCTTTCCCCCCCCCCCCCCCCCATGATGACCTGTCCCGTCAATAGCCGCCTCGCCTTCCACCCCCCTCCCCCGCCACCCCGTCCCGTCGTCACGTCCCATCCTAAGGCGCCGGCATTAATGAGCACTAATGCCTGCGCCAGCCTGGCCGACCGACACCCGTCGCCCGGACGGCTATAAGAACCCGTCCCGGCCGCCGTCCCCCCACACCCGACCTCACACCCTGACTCCTGCCGCCGACGAGAACCAGCGCCGGCGATGGGCTACCACCTGGGCAGCAGCAGCGCTTGCGGCGACACGATGCCCCGAGCTCCTGGCCGTCAAGCCTCGGCAACCCGGAGACGGCGGAGCTCTGCCGGTACTACCTGCTCGTGCCGCGGGCTGCCGTCTCCCCGGCAGTGGCACATCTCCGCCGACGGTCCTCCCGACGCTCGGCCCCCGGCACGGCGGCGGAGGACTCCGGACCCACATCGCGGCCGCCACACCAGCCGCGGCCTTCACGCCTTCTGGAAGGGGAAGGTGTATGACGAGTCATCACCGCCTTCCGGCTGGCGGCGCCGGCGCCACCCCCCAACCTCACGGGTGCGAGCGGTCGCCTTCGCGCCTTGCACCGTGGCGCCCCCAGCGCCATCATGGATCTGCTCGCCGCCAGCTAGCACCACCTGGCGGCTGTGCGCGCCCGCACTCCCGCCCCCCCCCCAATCATGAGCTGCCCGCCAAGCAGGTGGTCCTCCCGCCGAGGACGGGACCCGACGACACTCCTGGGCAGGCACGTCGCCCTACGGGCGTCGAGCGGCGGCGAGGGAGGCCGCGAGGTTGTAGCTCCCATCGAACCGCCGCGGCCATGGCGGCAGAGGAGGCCGTGATGCGCCGACGGAGGATGAGGAGGCGGCGATGGAGGGCGACAACGCCGTCGTGATCGACCTCAGGCTCCTAGTGATGATGATTAGCGTCATCGCTAAGTTTAAGTATGGACTATGTAAATTATCTACCTAAGTTTTAATTTGACTATGTGGAATGAAAATGCAATCTAAATATATATATATATATATCTCTAAGTTTTAATTTAGACTATGTGTGCGTGGGACACCAGCTGTGGGGCGGCGGGGCCTTGTGCGGGGCGTCGGTGGCGGGGGCGGCGGGGCGAGGTGGCGTGGGTGTGGGGCGGCGGCGGTGTGCGTTCGGGGGGAGAGAGAGAAGGGGTTGAAACAGAAAGAGCTGAGACGAGAAATAAAGAGAGGAGGGGGGTGGGGGCGGCGGGGCAGCGCGTTAGCGCCGTTTAGGAGATTTTTCTTTTGTTGTCCCGCTAGCTGACGGCAACGTTCTTTCCGTCAGCTAGCGGATAGCGAAGAGGTGGGGAGGGACGGGCCGTCAGAGTAGCCGCTCTCTACTGGGCCACCGGTATCTTTGCCGTCAGCTAGCGGACGGCAAAGAACTGGCTAACGGCAAGCTGCCTCTTTGCCGTCCGCCAGATCTTTATCGTCCACTATTTGTGAGCTGATGCAATGACCTTCTTGCCGTCAGCAAGCTGGACAGCAAAATCTCTGTTTCCAGTAGTGGTGATATGCGTAATAGGGAGCACAATGCTTCTCTGGGACTCGTGCTTCTTCCTCGACGTCGTCTACTCTCTCCTTGATTGAGCAAGATATTGTGAGCTCAAGCTCTACTTGCTGCTCTCAGGTCTTTCGACAGGTACGCTCAGCTCTGTGACTGGTGCTTCTAGTGCTGAGCGACCACTGTTTACAACATCAGTACATCCCCATGGGTTCTGATTCTGGACTTCATTTCATATGTCGTTCGATTCTTCTATCTTGTCCTCTCAGAGATCTCTCTATTTTCCTATTAAGTTCTTACTACCGATGGTACTCCCTCTTCTGTTGCGAGTCGAGGCACTCTTCCCACTTCTTCTTTTATGTTCCAGATGTTTCGCATGTGCCTCGCCTTACATAACCTATTTCTGCGGTTCAGCTTACTGATTCTGGTTTGTCTGTCATTCTTGACGTTGATCTTGCACTATCCAGATCGCCACATGAGGCTCTGGTTGGGGTGCGCCCGCGCCGCCATGACTCTCAGGGGCTTTGGGAGTTGGACTGGCTTAATGTTCCTTCCGCTACAACCACACTCGCCAGTCCATCTGCCTCTCGTCGCTTGAGCTACCAGCTCCTTCCAGCAGTGGATCATCGACTTGGTCACCCTTTGTGGTTCTCGACTATCGCTTTATTCATCGTGGTCTTCTGTGGCTTGTCTCAGGACATGTCTCCTACAGTGCACGGGTTGTAGGCTTGGTAAACAAGTTCAGTTACCTTATCCTAGCTGCGAGTCAGTGTCTCAGCGCCCTTTGATTTAGTACATTCAGATGTGTGGGTCCGGCTCCCTTCGCTTCCAAAGGGGGGCAGCACATGTTTCACTTGAAAAAGCTGGATTTTACGTTTGTCCGCCTTTTGCCTTGTACATGAAGTACATCATCAGGATTGAGCAGATACCTTATATCTGTGTCGCTGACCCGTACTTTCATGCACGAGGTTCTTGGATCTGCCCAAGCACGTGTATACCCGAGTAAGAACATCGCCGATTTCATGGTCCGCAATAAGGACAAGTAGACAATTCTCGTGCCTTATCATTCCATGTAAGTCATCTCGGAATCCTTCCTTCGATTTCATCATTCATTTGCACGCGTGGAGGATATTTGAGGTGTAATTATTTGCACAGCGACGGGCTGCCGTCCTCATCCATCCTTTTACCCCCGATTCTCCCACGCTCTTTACTTGGACTCGTCGAAGAACATGAAAAAAAGGATTACACCCACATCAATGTGTGTTCCACAGGCTAGTCATCTACTAACACACCACGGGGTGGAGAGATCACGCTCAAGAAGACAAGAACCGCGCGCCCGCTTTCGGCCATAAGACCGACTTCTGCTACATCCAGCAACCGAGTGGTACTCATCGTGATGGATTCTATGTCCTCCACCACATGCTGGAGTATAGATCCTGGCGATGCCAATATTCTGCAATGGGCATGAAACTAGGATGTCGCGGATCATCGACTCGAGCTGAGTTCTATGACATCCAGCGTGAACTTGCCAAATCATCATGAAGTAGGTCCTCAACAAACGGGTTGTTCTACGAAGAAGGGAAATGGTCGCGGGAAGACGTCCGCACCTGCGTAGCCGCTCAATGTCTAGACCTG
>CM022301.1:593197-655213 GCA_011799875.1 Thinopyrum elongatum | reverse complement strand
CCGCCCCCCCCCCCCCCAATCATGGAGCTGCCGCCAGAGCAGGTGGTCCTCCGCGAGGACGGTGACCCGGACGACACTCCGGGCAGGCACGTCGCCCTACGGGCGTCGGAAGCGGCGGCGAGGGAGGCCGCTGAGGTTGTAGCTGCCATCGAAGCCGCCGTGGCCATGGCGGCAGAGGAGGCCGTGATGGCGCCGACGGAGGATGAGGAGGCGGCGATGGAGGGCGACAACGCCGTCGTGATCGACCTACAGGCTCCTAGTGATGATGATTAGCGTCATCGCTAAGTTTAAGTATGGACTATGTAAAATATATCTACCTAAGTTTTAATTTGGACTATGTGGAATGAAAATGCAATCTAAATATATATATATATATCTAAGTTTTAATTTAGACTATGTGTGCGTGGGACACCAGGCGGTGGGGCGGCGGGGCCTTCGGCCCCGCCGCTCTCAAAAGTACTTTGGCCAGTTGAGATCTGGGGTGACCTTTTGCTATTCTGAAAAAAGAACAGAAAGGAGTGCACCCCATGTCTTCGTGCGATGTCCCATCATGCCCAGTCTAAGTTTGCTCTTACAACATCTTGTGAGAGCCCATCGAGTTCGAGCGCTGGGAAATCCGTAAAGAAACGGTGAAGCCGCGTGCCGGGGGGGGGAGGGGCCGGTGCAATATTCGATGGGGGCTAACTATGTTAGTTCGTTGCCTTTATGTGCATTCACATGCGTGGCATTCGTCCTCCTCGGGTGTCTTTCTGGTGAGGTCCCTGTCCTCCCGCCCAGTACCTCCTGTGCTCCTACCCCACCGCCACACCACCATCCTTCACGCAGATGCTTCTGATGCTGATAGGGCTACACCAGGGTTGCTGCTGATATGCGACTGTCGCTTATGACCAGAGTCTTGGATTATTCAATGCTCTTTATGTTTATCGTGACGATCTGGCTGCTTACACTCAATGGTGTGATATGTGCTCGTGCTGCGACTGTTCTCACTTCAGTGTTTTGCCTCAGTTTTTCTTCTGAGTTTATAGGCTCGGTACTTTCTTTGAGATGTGGACTCATCTTCGTAGCGCTATCAGCCCTCTGGTGATGCTCTCTACTTGTGTGTGTCCTTCAGAAGCATGCTCTTCAGCAGGGAGACTCCACTATTGATGAGGTCTACACTCAGAGTTCTGCTTCTGCGCTAGCCTTTGCAATTGCACAACTGTTTGGTGGCACTTGCCCGTGTTGCCAGACTTACTCACTTGATTTCATCCATTCAGCGCGTCTATGAGTTCTTGTCATGGCTCCATGGTGAGTTTGAGCCTCGACGTGCTCAGTTGTTTGCTCGTGGTTCGTGTTCCTTTTCTGAGTGTTTTCTCTTCGCTTCATGCTGAGAGACTCGCCTCCGTGGTGCTGTTAGCTTCATTTCCCTCTGTGCTCGCTGCTTGAGCTGCTACTTCCACCAGTGTCTTCTCGCTCCAGTGCTCCGCGCTACTGCCCACTCCTTCGGGTAGTGAGGCCCCCGCTACTCTCCTCGTACTCATTGTGATTACTCAACAGGGATGGTCACCCCGAGTCTACTCTTCAAGAAGAAGCATCCACTACAGGAATCTGCTTATTTGTCGTCTGCCATGTAGACGGCAAAGGCACCAAAGAGCGTACGGCAAAGGCCTTTGTCGTCTGTCACTGCGGCAACCTGCCCGCAAAGAGAGCGACGTAACCAGGTTATTTGCCGTCTGCTTCCTTAAAGCGGACGGCAAAGGCACTTTGCGTCGGTGGTGGACGGCAAAGAACATGGACAGCAAACCCCCGTCGTTAGCCAATCAGGTGGCTAACGACAGCCTTTTGCCCTGTGCCAGCTGACGGCAAAACGTGCTCCGACACATCACCCCACGTGCCGGCTACATTGGCCATCCAGCCGAGCGTCGCCCGGTCAAACAGAATGCGCATCGCCTGGTCAAACTACAGCGTCTGCCACCCCCCCCCCCATGATGACCTGTCCCTCAATAGCGCCTCGCCTTCCCTCTCCACCCCCTCCCCCCCGCCACCCCCCCGTCCCGTCGTCACGTCCCATCCTAAGGCGCCGGCATTAATGAGCACTAATGCCTGCGCCAGCCTGGCCGACCGACACCCGTCGCCCGGACGGCTATAAGAACCCGTCCCGGCCGCCGTCCCCCCACACCCGACCTCACACCCTGACTCCTGCCGCCGACGAGAACCAGCGCCGGCGATGGGCTACCACCTGGGCAGCAGCAGCGCTTGCGGCGACGACGATGCCCCGAGCTCCTGGCCGTCGAGCCTCGGCAACCCGGAGACGGCGGAGCTCTGCCGGTACTACCTGCTCGTGCCGCCGGGCTGCCGTCTTCCCCGGCAGTGGCACATCTCCGCCTCCGCGAGGGTACCCGACCTCGGCCCCCGGCACGCGGCGGAGGAGCTCCGGACCCCCATCGGCGGCCGCCACAACATCGCCGGCCTTCACGCCTTCTGGAAGGGGAAGGTGTATGACGAGTTCATCACCGCCTTCCGGATGGCGGCGGCCGGCGCACGCCGACAACCCGCCACCCCCACCTCACGTTCGAGCTTCCCGTCGCGCCCTTGCACACGGTGGCCGGCCCAGCCCAGCCCATCATGGTCTCTCGCGCCAGCTAGCACCCCTGGCGGCTGTGCGGCCCCGCCCGGCCGCCCCCCCCCCCAATCATGGAGGCTACCGCCAGAGCAGGTGGTCCTCCCCGCGAGGACGGCGACCCGACGACACTCCGCAGGAGCACGTCGCCCTACGGGCGTCGGAAGCGGCGGCGAGGGAGGCCCGCCGAGGTTGTACTCCTCCCATCGAAGCCGCCGCGGCCATGGCGGCGAGGAGGCCGTGATGGCACCGACGAGGATGAGGAGGCGGCGATGGAGGGCGACAACGCCGTCGTGATCGACCTGCAGGCTCCTAGTGATGATGATTAGCGTCATCGCTAAGTTTTAAGTATGACTATGTAAAATATATCTACCTAAGTTTTAATTTGGACTATGTGGAATGAAAATGCAATCTAAATATATTATATATATTATATATATTAATATCTAAGTTTTAATTTAGACTATGTGTGCGTGGGAACCACAGGCTGTGGGGGGGCGCGGGCCTTAGTGGTCGGGGCGTCGTGGCGGCGGGCGCGGGGCGAGGTGTGCGTGGGTCAGGGGGGGCGGCGGCGGGTTGCGTGTCGGGGGAGAGAGAGAAGGGGGTGGAAACAGAGAAGAGGAGAGAGGTGGGAACATAGAGAGATAAAAGAGAGAGGAGGGGGTGGGGGCGGCGGGGCAGCGCGTTAGCGCCGTTAGGAAGATTTTTCTTTGTTGTCCGCTAGCTGACGGCAACGTATCTTTGCCGTCAGCTAGCGGATAGCGAAGAGGTGGGGGAGGACGGGCCGTCAGAGTAGCCGCTCTCTACTGGGCCCACCGGTATCTTTGCCGTCAGCTAGCGGACGGCAAAGAACTGGCTAACGGCAAGCTGCCTCTTTGCCGTCCGCCAGATCTTTATCGTCCACTATTTGTGAGCTGATGGCAATGACCTTCCTTGCCGTCAGCAAGCTGACAGCAAAATCTCTGTTTCCAGTAGTGGTGATATGCGTAATAGGGAGCACAATGCTTCTCCTGGGACTCGTGCTTCTTCCTCGACGTCGTCTACTCTCTCCTTGATTGAGCAAGATATTGTGAAGCTCAAGCATCTACTTGCTGCTTCAGGTTCTTCGACAGGTACTGCAGGCTCTGTGACTGGTGCTTCTAGTGCTGAGCGACCACTGTTTACACAGTCAGGTACATCCCCATGGGTTCTGGATTCTGGAGCTTCATTTCATATGTCGTTCGATTCTTCTATCTTGTCCTCTCATAGATCTCTCTATTTTCCTATTAATGTTCTTACTACCGATGGTACTCCTCTTCCTGTTGCGAGTCGAGGCACTCTTGCCACTTCTTCTTTTTATGTTCCAGATGTTTCGCATGTGCCTCGCCTTACCATGAACCTATTTTCTGCGGTTCACCTTACTGATTCTGGTTGTCGTGTCATTCTTGACGTTGATTCTTGCACTATCCAGGATCACCACATGAAGGCTCTGGTTGGGGCTGGCCCGCGCCGCCATGACTCTCAGGGGCTTTGGGAGTTGGACTGGCTTAATGTTCCTTCCGCTACCACCACACTCGCCAGTCCATCTGCCTTCGTCGCTTGAGCTACCAGCTCCTTCCAGCAGTGGCATCATCGACTTGGTCACCTTTGTGGTTCTCGACTATCGTCTTTAGTTCATCGTGGTCTTCTGTGGCTTGTCTCAGGACATGTCTCCTTACAGTGCCAGGGTTGTAGGCTTGGTAAACAAGTTCAGTTACCTTATCCTACTAGCGAGTCAGTGTCTCAGCGCCCTTTTGATTTAGTACATTCAGATGTGTGGGGTCCGGCTCCCTTCTCTTCCAAAGGGGGGCAGCACATGTTTCACTTGAAAAAGCTGGATTTTACGTTTGTCCGCCTTTTTGCCTTGTACATGAAGTACATCATCAGGATTGAGCAGATACCTTATATCTGTGTCGCTGACCCGTACTTCATGCACGAGGGCTTCTTGGCAGTCTGCCCAAAGCACCGTGTATACCCGAGTAAGTACATCGCCGATTTCATGGTCGGCAATAAGGACAAGTAGACAATTCTCGTGCCTTATCATTCCATGTAAGTCATCTGCGGATATCCTTCCTTCGATTTCAATCATTCATTTGCACGCGTGGAGGATAATTTGAGGTGTAATTATTTTGCACAGCGACGGGCGTGCCGTCCTCACCATCCTTTACCCCCGATTCTCCCACGCTCTTTACTTGGACTCGTCGAAGAACATGAAGAAAAAGGATTACACCCACATCAAGTGTGTTCTCGACAGTGCTATCTTAAGCTACGACCTACGGGGTGGAGAGATCACGCTCAAGAAGACAAGGAACCGCGCGCCCGCTTTCGGCCATAAGACCGACTTCTGCTACATCCAGCAACCGAGTGGTACTCTCAGTGATGGATTCTATGTCCTCCACCACATGCTGGAGTATAGATCTGGCGATGCCAATATTCTGCAATGGGCAATGAAACTAGGAGATGTCGCGGATCATCGACTCTGAGCTGAGTTCTATGACATCCAGCGTGAACTTGCCCAAATCATCATGAAGTAGGTCCTCGAACAAACAGGGTTGTTCTACGAAGAAGGGAAAATGTCGCGGGAAGACGTCCGAACATGCGTAGCCGCTCAATGTCTAGACCTGAAGCCTTTCACTGCGCTTGGGGATTATCTCCCTGATTTGGATGGATGGCACGACATGTTGGAGTGATTGACGGTATATGACAATGTGTTTGTTTAGTCCATACTTTCTCTATGATGAAACTTTGAGTTATGCACGATGAAACTTTGTGATGTAATTAAACCTTCCTCCTCAACTAGCGAAGATCACTCTATTTAGGGCATTTTGGGTATGATGAACTTTGTTATTTATGCTTATGATATGTTACTTCTATTTTTGCCAACTTTGTCTCTTTCTGTTGCTCAACTATATATGTTGCATATTATCGACTAATGTGCCGATGCAGGTACATAGATCATCGATGGCGAAGAAGTGCTACGCCAGGAGTATACGATGAGTGGCCTGAGTGTCAGGCCCAAGTGTACCAGTTTTCGAGCGACAGCCAGAGAGGGTTCGGCAGAAGAGTCGATGCGGAAAATAGTTAGTTTAGGTTCACGCTAGTGCGAGAGAGGGATCCGAACCGGCGCCTCAAGAAGTACTACATTATGTATGATGAGACATGCCAGTTAACTTGTATCGCTATATCGTGATTATGCTGTGACGACATGATTTGTGTTCAATGATATGATGAGACAATTAGGTGTATGATATGATGAGCATATTGCATGTTTATGATATGATTAGAATACTTGATACGTCTCCATCGTATCTACTTTTCCAAACACTTTTGCCCTTGTTTTGGACTCTAACTTGTATGATTTGAATGGAACTAACCCGGACTGACGCTGTTTTCAGCAGAATTGCCATGGTGTTATTTTTGTGCAGAAATAAAAGTTCTTGGAATGACTTGAAACTTCACGGAGAATATTTTTGGAATTAATAAAAAATATTGGCGAAAGAATCAAGGCCAGGGGGCCCACACCCTGTCCACGAGGGTGGGAGGCGCACCTACCCCCCTGGGCGCGCCTCCCTGCCTCGTGGGCCCCCTGGTGCTCCACCGACCTCAACTCCAACTCCATATATTCACGTTCGGGGAGAAAAAAATCAGAGAGAAGGATTCATCGCGTTTTACGATACGGAGCCGCCGCCAAGCCCTAAACTCTCTCGGGAGGGCTGATCTGGAGTCCGCTCGAGGCTCCGGAGAGGGGAATCCGTCGCCATCATCATCATCAACCTTCCTCCATCACCAATTTCATGATGCTCACCGCCGTGTGTGAGTAATTCCATCATAGGCTTGCTGGACGGTGATGGGTTGGATGAGATTTATCATGCAATCGAGTTAGTTTTGTTAGGGCTTGATCCCTAGTATCCATTATGTTCTGAGATTGATGTTGCTATGACTTTGCTATGCTTAATGCTTGTCACTAGGGCCCGAGTGCCATGATTTCAGATCTGAACCTATTATGTTTTCATGAATATATGTGAGTTCTTGATCCTATCTTGCAAGTCTATAGTCACCTATTATGTGCTATGATCCGTTAACCCTGAAGTGACAATAATCGGGATCCTTACCGGTGATGACCGTAGTTTGAGGAGTTCATGTATTCACTAAGTGTTAATGCTTTGGTCCGGTACTCTATTAAAAGGAGGCCTTAATATCCCTTAGTTTCCAATAGGACCCCGCTTCCACGGGAGGGTAGGACAAAAGATGTCATGCAAGTTCTTTTCCATAAGCACGTATGACTATATTCGGAATACATGCCTACATTACATTGATGAACTGGAGCTAGTTCTGTGTCGCCCTATGTTATAGCTGTTACATGATGAACCGCATCCGACATAATTATCCATCACTGATCCAATGCCTACGAGCTTTTCACATATTGATCTTTGCTTAGTTACTTTACCGTTGCCACTGTTACAATTACTACAAAACTGCTACTGTTACTTTTGCCACAGTTACCGTTACTTCCATACTACTTTGCTACTAAATACTTTGCTGCAGATATTAAGTTATCCAGGTGTGGTTGAATTGACAACTCAACTACTAATACTTGAGAATATTCTTTGGCTCCCCTTGTGTCGAATCAATAAATTTGGGTTGAATACTCTACCCTCGAAAACTGTTGCGATCCCCTATACTTGTGGGTTATCAAGACTATTTTCTGGCACCGTTGCCGGGGAGCATAGCTCTATTCTTTGAGTCACTTGGGATTTATATCTGCTGATCACTATGAGGAACTTGAAAGACGAGAAAACCAAAATTTATCCCTCAACTACGAGGGGAGGTAGGGAACTGCCATCTAGCTCTGCACTTGATTCTCCTTCTGTTTTGAGTAAACTTGCGAAACCTAAACCTACTTCTGCTATTAATTCTGATATGTCGCATATTATTGATGATGCCACTTCTGCTATGCATGATACTTATGATGAAACTACTTCTATGCTTGATAATACTGTGCCACTAGGTGAATTTCTGGATGAACAACTTGCTAGGGCTAGAGAGAATGAAATTATTGAAACTGATAATATTGATGAAAGTGATGATGAAGATTCTCCCCCTAGATATGAATTGCCTGTTGTGCCTGAGGGTTATGTTATGGTTGAAGAAACTGCTAGAGATTTTCTTGCTTGCAATGATAGGAATGATCTTAAGAAATTATTAGCTAAGCTAAAAGAAAAATCTCTGAATGCTAGAATGAAATATGACCCTGCTTTTGCTACTTCACCTATCTTTATTACTGATAAGGATTATGATTTCTCTGTCGATCCTGAGATAATTACTTTGGTTGAATCTGATCCTTTTTATGGCTATGAATCTGAAACTGTTGTGGCACATCTTACTAAATTAAATGATATAGCCACCCTATTCACTAATGATGAGAAAACTCGCTACTATTCTATCCTTAAATTATTTCCATTCTCATTAAAGGGTGATGCTAAGACATGGTTTAATTCTCTTGATCCTGGTTGTGTGCGTAGTCCCCAGGATATGATTTATTACTTCTCTGCTAAATATTTCCCCGCTCATAAGAAACAAGCTGCCTTAAGGGAAATATATAATTTTGTGCAAATTGAAGAAGAGAGTCTCCCACAAGCTTGGGGGAGGCTTCTCCAATTACTTAATGCTTTGCCTGATCATCCTCTCAAGAAAAATGAAATACTTGATATCTTTTATAATGGACTAACCGATGCTTCCAGAGACCACCTGGATAGTTGTGCTGGTTGTGTTTTCAGGGAAAGAACTGTTAATCAAGCTGAATTGCTATTGAATAATATGTTGACTAATGAAAATAATTGGACACTTCCTGAACCAACTCCTAAGCCAACTCCAAAGAAAAGGGGTATTATATTTCTCAGTCCTGAAGATATGCAAGAGGCAAAGAAATCTATGAAAGAAAAAGGTATTAAAGCTGAAGATGTTAAGAATTTACCTCCTGTTGAAGAAATACATGGTCTTAATTCACTACCTATTGAAGAAATACATGGTCTTGATAACCCGACACAGGTAGTAAAGGTAAATTCTCTCTATAGATATGATAAAGCTGAAATCCCATCTACTAAGTTTGCTAGCCAATGCTTGGATGAGTTTGATGACTTTATGGTTAAACAAGAAAACTTCAATGCTTATGTTGGTAGACAATTGAAACATAATGCTTATATGATTGAACACTTGAGTGATTATATGTCTAGTGTTAAAGGTGAACTTAAACTCATTAGTAAACATGCTACTATGGTTACCACTCAAGTAGAATAAGTGCTTAAAGCTCAAAATGATTTGCTCAATGAATTAAATAAAAAAAATTGATAATGCTATTAGAGTTGTGACTAGAGGGGGTAGAATGACTCAGGAACCTTTGTATCCTGAGGGCCACCCTAAGAGAATCGAGCAAAATTCTCAGAGAACTAATGTTGATGCACCTAGTCCTTCTAGAAAGAAGAAAAAGAAAAATGATAGGACTTTGCATGCTTCTAGTGAACCTGTTGCTGACACACCCGAGAATCCCAATGATATTTCTATTTCTGATGCTGAAACACAATCTGATGATGAACATGAACCTAATGATAATGTTAATGATGATGTTCATGTTGATGCTCAACCTAGCAATAACAATGATGTGGAGATTGAACCTGCTGTTGATCTTGATAACCCACAATCAAAGAATCAACGTTATGATAAGAGAGACTTTGTTGCTAGGAAGCACGATAAAGAAAGAGAACCATGGGTTCAGAAACCCATGCCTTTTCCTCCTAAACCATCCAAGAAAAAGGATGATGAGGATTTTGAGCGCTTTGCTGAAATGATTAGACCTATCTTTTTGCGTATGCATTTGACTGATATGCTTAAAATGAATCCTTATGCTAAATACATGAAGGATATTGTTACAAATAAAAAAAAGATAACGGAAGCTGAAATTTCCACCATCCTTGCTAATTATACTTTTAAGGGTGGAATACCTAAGAAACTTGGAGATCCAGGAGTACCAACTATACCATACACCATTAAAAGAAACTATGTTAGAACTACCTTATGTGATCTTGGAGCCGGTGTTAGTGTTATGCCTCTCTCTTTATATCGTAGACTTGATTTGAATAAGTTGACACCTACTGAAATATCTTTGCAAATGGCCGATAAATCAATTGCTATACCTGTCGGTATTTGTGAGGATGTGCATGTTGTGGTTGCAAACGTTACTATCTTAACGGACTTTGTTATTCTTGATATCCCCGAGGACGACAGTATGTCGATTATCCTTGGTAGACCCTTTTTGAATACTGTAGGGGCTGTTATTGATTGCAACAAAGGCAATGTCACTTTTCATGTTAATGGTAATGAGCATACGGTACACTTTCCGAGGAAACAACCTCAAGTCCATAGTATAATTCTATTGGAAAAATTCCAACTATAACTATTGGAGGTTTTGAATTTCCTCTTCCTACTGTCAAGAAGAAATATGATATTCTTATTGTGGGGGACGTGCAAATCCCCGTTGAGGTAACCTAGTGCTATTCGAAAATTCTCCGGTTTCATGCGATTCGGAATGAGTTTGTTAACAAGACTTGATCAACCTTGTTAGTGGATTCCTTTTGATGAGCATGAGATGGATGAAGCTAGAAAGCACAACTCTCTGTACCATCCTTTTACTTTCTGTTATTTAGATTAAATAAAGCAAAAATAGTATTTTCTGTCTGTTTTCTGAATTATCCTTGCAATAAAAAATGCCTAGCTAGGGGCGTTAAACAATAGCGCTTGTTGAGAGGCAACCCAATTTTATTTTTGTTCCTTGCTTTTGCTCATGTTTAGTAATAAATATTTCATCTAGCCTCTGGTTAGATGTGGTTTTATGTTTTAAGTAGTGTTTGTGCCAAGTAAGACTTATAGGATCTTCTTGGATGATAATTATTTTATCTTGCTGAAAAAGTCAGAAACTTTCTGCTCACGAAAACAATTGTTAAAAATCACCAGAAAGTGATAAAATACTGATTCCAATTGCAGTAGATCAATAATCAAATTATATAGGTCGTCCTATTTTGTTAGATTTTTCTGAGTTAGAGAAGTTTGCGTTTGATACAGATTACTACAGACTGTTCTGTTTTTGACAGATTCTGTTTTTCGTGTGTTGTTTGCTTATTTTGATGAATCTATGGCTAGTATCGGGAGGTATGAACTATAGAGAAGTTGGAATACAGTAGGTTTAACACCAATATAAACAAAGAATGAGTTCATGATAGTACCTTAAAGTGGTGGTTTATTTTCTTATACTAACGGAGCTCATAAGATTTTCTGTTGAAGTTTTGTGTTGTGAAGTTTTCAAGTCCTTGGGTAAAGATTTGATAGATTTTGGAATAAGGAGTTGCAAGAGCCTAAGCTTGGGGGTGCCGAGGCACCCTAAGGTAAAATTCAAGGACAACCAAAAGCCTAAGCTTGGGGGATTACGTATTTCTCACCGACATTATATTCATGTTCACACACTCATTCCAGTTGTCGGTGCTCATACTTTTTCATTGTACTATTCATGCTAGTTTATTTTCTTTTCTTGCTTTCTTCTTGTGTGCTTGAGTAACCTTAAGAAAAACCAAAAAAAATTAGTTGTAGCTTTTAGCTAGTTTACTTTCCATGCCTGTAGTAGTAATAATTAAAAGAAAACCCAAAAAGATTTCTCGCTCTTCTTTTGCTTGCTGGGAGCTTTCCTGTGTAAATATTTTTATTTCCTTTCTTTTCTTTGGGGTCGAGAGGAGAAGACCATAATGAAAATGTTGAAGTGGTTCTTATATGCATTATTGTTGATTTAACAAAGAGCCCATATTACCTTGTCTTCTCCCTTGTATTAAATGCTTGCAGATTCCAGCTTAGTCCAATGCACGTGCACTATTATTATTATCCACACCGTTCGGTCGTGCAAGTGAAAGGCAATAATGACGATATATGATGGACTGATTGAGATGAGAGAAGCTGGTATGAACTCGACCTCTCTTGTTTTTGTAAATATGATTAGTTCATCATTCCTGATTCAGCCTATTATGAATGAAACATATTTGCAATGACAATTAGAGATTATAGTTGCTTATGCCATGCTTAATTAGCTTGGAGTTTATAATGGTTTACCTTGCGTGCCAACATGCTATTAAAATGGTTGTGATGTGGTATGATAGGGTGGTATCCTCCTTTGAACGATTCAAGTGGCTTGACTTGGCACATGTTCACACATGTAGTTGAAACAAAATCAACATAGCCTCCACGATATTTATGTTCATGGTGGATTATATCCTACTCATGCTTGCACTCAATGTTTATTAATTTTAATGCATGTTCATGACTATTGTCGCTCTCTAGCTGGTCGCTTCCCAGTCTCTTTCTAGCCTTCACTTGTACTAAGCGGGAATACTGCTTGTACATCCACTTCCATAAATCCCAAAGTTATTCCATATGAGTCCACCATACCTTCCTATATGCGGTATATACCTGCCGTTCCAAGTAAATTTGTATGTGCCAAACTCTAAACCTTCAAATGAAATTCTATTTTGTATGCTCGAATAGCTCATATATCAACTAGGGCTATCTGTATCTTCCATGCTAGGCGGGTTATTCTCAAGAGGAGTGGACTCCACTCCTCACTCACGAGAAAATGGTTGGTCACCGGGATGCCCAGTCCCGTGCTTTAAGCAAATCAAATCAAAATAATTGCAAACAAAACTCCCCCAGGATTGTTGTTAGTTGGACGATACCCATTGTTTCGAACCAGCCATGGAGTGTGCTTGTTGGTGGTGGGGGAGTATAAACTTTACCATTCTGGTTGGGAACCGCCTATAATGTGTGTATCATGGAAGATATCGAGATCTCTCAGTTGTTATGTTGACAATGAAAGTATACCACTCAAAATATTATTTATCTCTATTTCAAAATCGAGCTCTGGCACCTCTACAAATCCCTGCTTCCCTCTGCGAAGGGCCTATCTATTTACTTTTATGTTGAGTCATCATCCTCTTATTAAAAAGCACCAGTTGGAGAGCACCGCTGTCATTTGCATCCATTACTATTAATTTATATTGACTATGACTATGACTGGATCTCTTTTACCATGAATTACAATGTCTAGTCAGTCCTTGTTCTTCAGAGGTGCTCTGCATTTATGTTTTGCGGTCTCAGAAAGGGCTAGCGAGATACCATCTTGTTATATCATATTATGATTGTTTTGAGAAAGTGTTGTCATCCGAGATTTATTATTATTGCTCGCTAGTTGATTATGCCATTGATATGAGTAAACATGAGACCTGAGTGTTATTGTGAATATGGTTAGTTCATAATCTTTGCTGAAAACTTGAATGCTGGCTTTACATATTTACAACAACAAGAGCAAACAGAGTTTGTAAAAGTTTTTCTTTATCACTTTCAGTTTGTCAACTGAATTGCTTGAGGACAAGCAAAGGTTTAAGCTTGGGGGAGTTGATACGTCTCCATCGTATCTACTTTTCCAAACACTTTTGCCCTTGTTTTGGACTCTAACTTGTATGATTTGAATGGAACTAACCCGGACTGACGCTGTTTTCAGCAGAATTGCCATGGTGTTATTTTTGTGCAGAAATAAAAGTTCTCGGAATGACCTGAAACTTCATGGAGAATATTTTTGGAATTAATAAAAAATACTAGCGAAAGAATCAAGGCCAGGGGGCCCACACCCTGTCCACGAGGGTGGGAGGCGTGCCTACCCCCCTGGGCGCGCCCCGCTGCCTCGTGGGCCCCCTGGTGCTCCACCGACCTCAACTCCAACTCCATATATTCACGTTCGGGGAGAAAAAAATCAGAGAGAAGGATTGATCGCGTTTTACGATACGGAGCCGCCGCCAAGCCCTAAATTCTCTCGGGAGGGCTGATCTGGAGTCCGTTCGGGGCTCCGGAGAGGGGAATCCATCGCCATCGTCATCATCAACCTTCCTCCATCACCAATTTCATGATGCTCACCGCCGTGCGTGAGTAATTCCATCATAGACTTGCTGGACGGTGATGGGTTGGATGAGATTTATCATGTAATCGAGTTAGTTTTGTTAGGGCTTGATCCCTAGTATCCATTATGTTCTGAGATTGATGTTGCTATGACTTTGCTATGCTTAATGCTTGTCACTAGGGCCCGAGTGCCATGATTTCAGATCTGAACCTATTATGTTTTCATGAATATATGTGAGTTCTTGATCCTATCTTGCAAGTCTATAGTCACCTATTATGTGTTATGATCCGTTAACCCCGAAGTGACAATAATCGGGATCCTTACCGGTGATGACCGTAGTTTGAGGAGTTCATGTATTCACTAAGTGTTAATGCTTTTGTCCGGTACTCTATTAAAAGGAGGCCTTAATATCCCTTAGTTTCCAATAGGACCCCGCTGCCACGGGAGGGTAGGACAAAAGATGTCATGCAAGTTCTTTTCCATAAGCATGTATGACTATATTCGGAATACATGCCTACATAAATTGATGAACTAGAGCTAGTTCTGTGTCGCCCTATGTTATAGCTGTTACATGATGAACCGCATCCGACATAATTATCCATCACTGATCGAATGCCTACGAGCTTTTCACATATTGATCTTTGCTTAGTTACTTTACTGTTGCCACTGTTACAATTACTACAAAACTGCTACTGTTACTTTTGCCACAGTTACCGTTACTTCCATACTACTTTGCTACTAAATACTTTGCTGCAGATATTAAGTTATCCAGGTGTGGTTGAATTGACAACTCAACTGCTAATACTTGAGAATATTCTTTGGCTCCCCTTGTGTCGAATCAATAAATTTGGGTTGAATACTCTACCCTCGAAAACTGTTGCGATCCCCTATACTTGTGGGTTATCAATACTGTATAAAACCTGTACAAAAACATCACAAATACATAGCAAAATAAAAGATATGTAAAAATTTAGTAGTAGCGCTCTTTAGCGCTGGACTGGAAGACGCTACTGCTAAGCCACTTAGCAGTAGCGTTGGAATGGACAGCGCTACTGCTAAGTAGATATAGCAGTAGCGTGGATCAAAACACACTACTGCTAAACGTTAGTTGTAGCGCCTTATCAGTAGCGCGGTGCCCCGCACTACTTGATGACCCATAAGTATAGGGGATCAATTGTAGTCCTTTCGATAAGTAAGAGTGTCGAACCCAATGAGGAGCAGAAGGAAATGACAAGTGGTTTTCAGCAAGGTAATGTGTGCAAGCGCTGAAATTGTAAGTAGCGAGTAGTTTGATAGCAAGATAATTTGTAACGATCAAGTAACGGTAATGGTAACAAAAGTGCATCAAGGTAGCCCAATCCTTTTGAGGCTAAGGACAGGCCAAAACGGTCTCTGATGATAAGCAAAGCGTTCTTGAGGGTACATGGGAATTTCATCTAGTCACTTTCATCATGTTGATCCGATTCGTGTTCGCTAGGTGCTTAGGTGCTTCTCTTACTTGAACAAGCCTCCTACTTATGATTAACCCCGTCGCAAGTATCTGCAACTACGAGAAAAGTATTAAGAATAAATTCTAACCATAGCATTAAATTTTTTGGATCCAATCGGTCCCTTACGGAATAGCGCATAAACTAGGGTTTAAGCTTCTGTCACTCTCGCAACCCAACATCTAATAACTACTCCACAATGCATTCCCTTAGGCCCAAATATGGTGAAGTGTCATGTAGTCGACGTTCACATGACACCACTAAGGGAATCACAGCATACATACTATCAAAATATCGAACACATATCAAGTCACATGATTACTTGCAACAAGATTTCTCCCGTGACCTCAAGAACAAAAGTAACTACTCACAAGTGATAAACATGCTCAAGATCAGAGGGGTATTAAATAGCATATTGGATTTGAACATATAATCTTCCACCAAATAAACCATATAGTAATCAACTACAAGATGTAATCAACACTACTAGTCACCCACAAGTACCAATCTATAGTTCCGGTACATAGATTGAACACAAGAGATGAACTAGGCTTTGAGAGGAGTTGGTGTTGTTGAAGATGTTGATGGAGATTGCCCTCCCCAAGATGGGAGAGTTGTTGGTGATGATGATGACGATGATTTCCCCCTCCGGGAGGGAAGTTCCTCCGGCGAAATCGCTCCGCCGGAGGGCAAAAGTGCTCCTGCCCATATTCCGCCTCGAGATGGTGGCGCTTCGTCCCGAAAGTCCTCCTATAGTTTTTTCTAGGTCAAAATGACTTATATACCAGAAGATGGGCACTATAGGTGGGCCGGGCTGAGCACAACCCACCACGGCGCGCCTGGGGGGCCTGGCGCGCCCTGGTGTCTTGTGCTCACCAGGTGGCCCTCCTCCGGTGGTTATTTGCTCCAGTATTTCTTATTTATTCCATAAAAATCCTCATGAAGTTTCAGCTCATTTGGAGTTGTGCAGAATAGGTGGCCTAACGTAGCTTTTTCAGGTCCAGATTCTCCAGCTACCGGAATTCTCCCTCCTTGTGTAAACCTTGCATATTATGGTAGAAAAGGCATTAGAATTACTCCAAAAAGCATTATTATGCATAAAAACATTATAAATAACAGTAGGTAAACATGATGCAAAATGGACGTATCAACTCCCCCAAGCTTAGACCTCGCTTGTCCTCAAGCGAAAACCAAAATCGAAAAACATGTCCACATGCTTAGAGAGAGAGGTGTCGATAAAAACAAAATACGGACATAGAAGCATCATGTGAATTATTATAACAGCAACAAACTTTAACATAAAACTTTTATCATAGACTTGTCATGAATAAGTAGCAATTCATCACACTATCGAAGTATAAAGCAAAAACTCTATTGGGAACCAACAAACTATGTTCTCAGTCAACTTTTCAACTATAATTCATCATCTTTTCAGGAAGGGTCACGTATCGGAGCCTTTAGGCAAGTCCACATACTCAACCATCATATAGTCTTCTATGATTGCTAACACTCACCGCATACACATGAGCAAAACATTTCAACCGGACACATAGAAAGATAGGGGCTTATAGTTTCGCTTCCCAATGTATTCACCTCAAGGGTGATGTCAACAATAATAACTCATGCCACCCATATTCAACTGGACATATGTGCCTAGATCTTTCCTCACCACATGATGCTTGCCAAAGGAGAAAAGTAAAAAGGAATAGAGAGAAAAACTTTGACTCTTGCATAAAAGTAAATACATAAAAGTAAAAGATAGGCCCTTCGCAGAGGGAAGCAGAGGTTGTCATGCGCTTATTTGTTTATATGCTCAACCCCTTAATGCAAAAGAACGTCATGTTATATTGCCCCTTGTGATGGCAACCTTTATTATGCAGTCTGTCGCTTTTATTCTTTGCTATCACATGTTCGTACAACACTCAATTTTCTCTTACACTAAATGATCTCACACTTTTAGAAGTGGTGACCATCGACTTGCAACTAGGGGTGTGTGTGTGTGTGTTTATTCGTGACCCCCAGTTTGCAAGTTGACCATCGACTCACAACTAGGGTGTGTGTGTGTGTGTGTTTGTCAAGGGGTCCCCAGTTGCAAGCCGTTCATCGACTCGCAACTAAGGATGTGTGTGTGTCTTTTTGTCAAGGGGTCCCCAGTTGCACCTCAACCATTGACTCACAACTAAGGGGTCCAAAGTTGCAAGTAGCAGAGTGCGTGTTTGTTGAGGGTCCCAGTTGCAAGCCGACCACCGACTCACAACTAGGAGCGGGACGGGGGTGGTGTATTTGTGTGTTTGTCAAGGTCCCTAGTTTCCGCGAGTCTACCATCGAGCCGCAACCGAGGAGGAGGGGGAGAAGTTTGTTTGTACAAGCCCCTGTTACTAGCCGAGCATCGACTTGCAACTAGGGGGAGGGGGAGGGGAAATTTTGTTTCTGTACGAACCCTTCTTTTTTTGCAAGTCAACCACTGAAATCACGATTGAGAGGTGCCAGTGTCTGTGTGTGTTTGTTGAGGACCGATTCAACCAGTTCCAAGTCGATGCTCGACTCGCATTTTTTTACCAACTATTTCCATTTTTTTGATAGATTTTTTTCCTTTTTTGATGGAACAAAACAAAGGATTTTCTACTTTGTTTTTAATATAACTGCATTTTGTAAAAAAAATCTAATCCCTAGTTTTTACTATGATCAATATTCTATAATAGTTATTTTTTATTAAAATATTTTTTTATATCAAATATTCTTACATGGTATGATCTCGTGTATGTTTTTTACACAAACAACCTTTTGTGTAGGAGCATAAAGGCCAATTTTTGAACTCAACTGTATTATTATTTTTTCGGAGGGTTTTTCTGCAAGATGTCCAAAGTTTGCAACGGATAACACCAGGTTGTGCGGCTCTGCTATCTTTTTGGCTGGCCCTGTTTGAATCGGTGGGAGACAGAGCTGGGCAGAGACGGGGGCGTGAACATCGAAGACGATGGCCTGCGATGTCGCCGCCGATGAGCCACCCGCCATCCACACCGTATTGGAGCTTCACGGGCTCGATAAGGCCCCCGCCGTCTGCCCCGTCCAGGAGCCCCGCATGCCCGACAAGTCCCCCGCCGTCTGCACCGTCCGGGAGCTCCGCGCGGGCGACGCGCCGTCCGCCATGGGCAGGGCCCCCGATCTCTGCGCCGGCGACACAGAGCACGCGACACACGATCGAGTAAGACCAAGTCAACATCATGCTATCTTGATTCTGTTTTTTTTTCGTTTGTATGCAGAGTTCCACTTTGGTTCCGCTCTGTTCAACTCAGCGCCGCGAATTGAACTGTAGAATGCGTCGGCTTGCTGATGAATTTTGTGTAGGTCACGTTGGAGTAGGGGGTTGGGCAGCAGGGGGATGAGGATTTTGATTAATTGAGCCAGGAATTTCTATTTGATTGAAGTCTGTATCTGCTAGAGAAATTGTACAGCAAGTCTGAATTTGTTAGATTCAGAGCACCATAGCATTTCTGAACTTTTTTAGAGTGTGGTTATGTGGCAAAGGGGGGGAGGGGGGTGATTTTAGGTGTTTCTCCCTAGGAGGGGCTTTTTATGGTGATCAAAGTGTTTGAACAGACTAGACGTTCGGCCATCTCAATGCCATTGCAGCACAAACACCAGCACCTAAGCTACCTGTATGTGCAGCTGTCCCAGTTGTCCTTGTTTTGATTGGCTTATTTTATGGAACATCATCCTCTGTGTAGATGACATCACAATTCACAACAATGTACTACTTAGTACAGCCGGGATGGTCACCGGATTACTTGTGACACTCTTTTTTTCAAAAAGGCCCAACAATGACAACCAAAACAAACAACGACAAAAAAAAACTAACAAGCAAAAAAATGACAATCAAAAAGGACCGTTATTGTGTTTTTTTTACCAAGGATAAGGATAGTGCAGGCCTACCAGGGAAACGGGTTGGGACAAGAAAAGGGGATGTCATGCATACGTCATCTGAATAAGACCATTTTATGTCTCATTCGAATGACTTCCAGGCGCTTCCATTATTGTTTTCCATGTCCGCAAAGTCTCCCTATTTGCCTTATATTATAGATAGATAGATAGATGGATCAAACAAGTCGAAATCTGCTGTGGCTAACAAGGGCAGCACACGAATAGGAGGACGCGATCACATCCTAATGATTTATACTAACTACTGTATATCACAAGGGACACAAATAAACTTTGCTAATAGGAACAGAGAGCTACCTAATCTTAGCTCCCTTTTCCCCTCTCGAACCCTCCACAGAGTACGAGAGGCGATCCAGAGTAGTCCTCCTCTGTTCGTTCTTCGGCCGGCGTCCTCGCCGCTCCCCTCGGCCTCCGATGGCCGTTCTGGCCTCGGGAGGCGGGGGGGGAGCTCCGGGGCTCCGCTGCCATGTAGATAGGTCCCTCGCTCCGGATGGGGGTTGGTGTCCAGGTGGCGGTGTTGAGGCGTTGGCGACACCGTCTCGTCGGAATAATGTCTCCCCGACTCCGTCCGCGTCCTGCCGTGGTGGCTCGCATCCGGTGGGGAGTCTGTGGGAGTTCTGGTGGTGGCAGATCTGGTTTCCCCGGATGTTTGCTGCCCTGCCTTTTGCTCGTCCGTTGCTTCGGCGGTGCGCTGGCGACGGTGTTCCGTTGTGGCAGACTGGTGGCTGCGGGTTAGTGGGCGATGTGGTGTGGGGTGCTGCCTCCTTTGTTGAGCTCCTTCGTTGTTCTGGGTGTCTCTTTGCTAGTTGGTTCGACAGTTCTCTAGTCTGTTCGGTTGTATGTGTACTTGTATGTGTACTTGTCTCTGTTTTGTACTGATCTGAATACAAGTACTTTCTCAAAAACAAAAAACTTTGCTAATACTAATAAATAAAAAGAGTTCCTTTTGGATCTGAATCCGGACAGAAATCGAGCCCCTTCCTTTCCTTTCTAGCACGATTACACAATGAAGGAATCCCGTGAGCCCAAGGACATACCTTACCCCTGGACGGAGGAGGCAAGGGCCGCCGGCGGGGAATGGTTGTCGCCGCCGGCAGGGAATGGTTGTCGCCGCCGGCGGCCGAGAAAGGCTCAGCTGGCGGCGGCCTGCCCAAAGGAGATCGGGTCAGTTAGGGTTTTTCTTTTTTTCACAACATGGCCTCCCTCGACCACGACAAAACCTGCAAGCACTGGATTAGACGAAACGGGCTAAACGTTGTTAATTCAGTTCGGTTTGGGCTTTACCCTTTTCTGTCTGGTTTCGGCCCATGGATACCTGGTTTCTAGTTACTCAAAAAAAAAAAGACAACTGGTTTCTCAAAATAAAATAAAATTGGTAGGCCGAAAATTTGAAGAAAATAACCCAAATTTGAGCAATTTTGCAACAACTTCCCTTTTATTACCTTTTGGACACTCATATGCATCAAAAATGGCAAAATATAACCTTTCTTTACAATTAGTTAGGTCGAACATTTTATCTAGGCCCCGCAAAAAAAACATTTTATCTACGAATAAAGTGTGAACATGGGCAAAATTGACAAGAATAACCTAGAGGCGAAACAAATTCACATAATAAAATCTCCTAAAAAATTATTTGACAGAGGTAACCCATTCGCGTAGCGTCCAACGCGTAGATGCTATGCTTTGTGCCGTAGCGCCGTTCTGACGGGCGATACACGCCTTTGCCAGCGTGGCGTCACGGGGCCAGGATGGGCCCCACCCCTGGCTAAGTAGCGCCTGAGGCTCGGGCGCTATCCTACCTCGCATGGCGCCTCTCTGTCAGGCGCTATACTGCCACTTAGTAACCGGCGCGAGCCGGCCCTCCCGCCAGCTCGCACACCCCTTCCACGAACAAAGAGGATGAGAGGGGTGGCCGCGGTTTCCTATCTCTCCCCGGGATTTGAATTTTTTTTTCTCCGTGAATTTCAACCCTAGTCCCTCCCAGAAGGTATTCTCCGCCGCATCCCTCCTTTTCATCTGAAAAATCCTTGCCATTGTTTATCCTTGTGCAAGTTAATTTGGGTGAAACCCTAGCTAGTTTTTTATGGATTCGAATTTTCTATGAGAAACTGAAATAATGTGGCGGTGATTTAGGCTTTGTAGACGAGTTGTAATCATTGGGGAACATGTGTGTTGTTGATTTGTATTGTGAATCATGCTTGCAGAGGATTTTGTGTCTATGTATGAAATAATACTCACAATAGCCTTGTGCACCGGCTCATTCCGATTGCACAAGCTTATTATATTCGGGCTCATCCCGCGGAAGGCCTTGTGCACCGGCTCATTCTTCCAGCCGTACAAGCAGTGTATCCGGGGTTCACCCCTGCTTGTGAATAAAAATGTGTCGCTATTTCTCGCTCATAACGCTGTCCCGTTTTGGAACGACTGACCTGATTCTGGGCGCAAGGAGCCAAATGTCGGGGTCTGAGGATGAGAGCGGACGCCAAGGCCAAGCCCTAACAACATCTCTAGCAGACTCCGTATAAAGCCGCGACCCGTAAAATAACCGCCAAAATACGGGTCGGCACAGAAAATCCCGCCCGACCAGACCCAGCAAACGCGTTCGACCCGTATTTTTTTTTAGGGCCGCGGCAAAATCCCGTCCCCAAGCCGCGAAAACGCAGGTTTCTGCCCCGCCTCTACGGTGCCCCGTATCCCAGAAAAGCGGTTGACGGGAGGGACATTTCAGCCCGCGCTCTTTCCCCACCCCCTTCCGCCGCCGCTCGCCATTGGTTCCGTCCGTCCGCCGACGGTGATTCCGGCCAAATCTGCGGGCAGAATCGCGCCGCGGGGGCGCCCCTACCCTCTTCCACCGAGCCGCTGCCCCGGCTCCCCAGATCCGCCGATCCGAGCCGCCCCTAACCACCGTCGCCGCCCGGGATCCGCCGCCCACGAGCCACCCCTAGTCGTCGCCGCCGCCTCCGCATCCCCTGCCGGAGAGCCACCGCCCCGAGCAGCCGGTGAGTATGTACTTGTGCTTGTGCCGATCGGTATGCATAGTTAATTAATGCGGCGGGCGTGTTTGTGAATTTAGATGGAATTGAGCCCGTGCGAGAAGTTTTTACTAGACGATTCGTCCGATTCGGACGACTTAGATGTTGAGACGCTGCTTGTCAACTACCGCCAGCAGACGTTGGTGATGGCCCTTGCCGTCAAGGAGCACGAAGATGAGAACCGAAAGAGGTGGCGAGGATCGACCGTCGGACGTCTTTGCATTCCTCAAAATCGCCATCTTGAAAACGAGATGTTGATGCAAGACTACTTCGCGGACAATCCAACATATCCGCCGCACCTCTTCCGAAGAAGGTATCGAATGCGCCGAACCCTCTTTGTGAAAATTGTGCAAGCTTGCGAGGCCAATTGTCGGTATTTTACTCAAAGAAGAAATGCTGCGGGCTTGAAGGGATTTAGTGCATATCAAAAATCTCGGCAGCTATGCGGGTAATTGCATACGGCATTCCAGCTGACTATGCCGATGAGTACCTTCGCATTGGTGAAGATACTACAATTGAGTCGGTGCGTAGGTTTGCCAAAGTGATCATCCGTGTCTTTGGTCCTGAATATCTTCGGGCACCCAACGAGGAAGACACACAAAAATTGATGGCAGCTAATGATAGAAGAGGTTGGCCTGGCATGCTAGGTAGCATAGATTATATGCATTGGACATGGAAAAATTGCCCAAAGGCATGGCAGGGAATGTATTGTGACAAGTCTCGTGATGCAACAATTGTGCTAGAGGCCGTAGCATCCGAGGATTTATGAATTTGGCATTGCTTTTTTGTTATGCCGGGTACTCTCAATGATATCAATGTGTTGTAACGGTCTCATTTGTTTGCTAGGCTTGCTCGTGGTGATGCTCCTGTTTGCAACTACACTATCCATGGGCATGAATACACAAAGGGGTACTATCTTGGAGATGGTATATACCCTCCTTGGTGCACATTTGTCAAGAGCATCAAAGACCCCCAAACTAGGAAATAATGTGAATTCACAAGGGTACAAGAGGCAACCCGAAAAGACATTGAAAGAGCATTCAGGGTTTTGCAATCTAGGTTTGCCATTGTTTGTGGTCCTGCTTGTTTTTGGGACAAGCGAACCTTGAAAAACATCATGACATGCTGTGTTATTCTTCACAATATGATTATCGAAGATGAGATAGGCATGAACTTGGAGTTCTTCTACTACAATGTGGATAGCCGTGTCAAACCAGTTAGAGACCCTAACCGCACTAGAGCTTTTCTTCAGACCTACAAGGAGATTGAACATGCAACACTCACTTTCAGCTTTAGGAGGATCTCATTGAGCACCATTGGCAAAGGGCTAGGCAGTAACACATTCCATTTTTCCATTCATTTTCATTTAATTCATTTGTGATTTGTATTCGGGACAAGTTTTGTATTGAATTATTCAGTTTGCTTCGGTGATTTGAATAATTATTGTAATTTGGATAATTGTTGTATCGTCAAATTGACATTTTTCCTTATATTGCAAATTAGCAATTCTGAATATGTGCATATGTGTCAAATTCAGATAAAACCGCAAACGGCTTTGCAGGCCGGCGTGGGTGGGCACAGAGTAAGACACTGCATAGCGGAACTGTAAAACAGAATATCCGCGAATATTCCTTTTTACAGTTCTGTTTTGCGAGGTCTGACTCTGCGCCCGCCCGCGCCAGCCGGCAAAGCCGTTTTTCGACGAACTGTAAACGCGTTTTGTGTGTCGGCGTTATACGGGGTCTGATAGAGATGCTCTAAGTCTTTCACAGCTCCCGGAAGCAAAACTAGCTGCTAGAGTGCATTGTTCCCTCATCCAATTTTGACCGAGTCAATAATTTCTCAAAGCTCTCTCATCCAATTCTTTTATTCTATACACTATGCTTCTTAATTTCTGAAGGCGCACAATTAATTGAGGTATTCAATTTAGATTTGGGTCATCCAGTTTTGACCTGGTCAACAATTTCTCAAGCTCCCTCATTCAATTCTTTTAGTTCACTATGTTCCCTAATTTTGAAGCTCTTTCATTCAGGTATTCAATTTTGTATTTGGTTTACGATTTTAACCGTGCCAATGATTTTTCAAATCAATCACCAGCAACCGGATTATGACAACATAATAATCCGGTGCACCTTTCCATCACCTGGAAAAAAGAAGCGTCATCATGTGATATTGTAGCACTAATATAGTATATATGCAGCCATCGACACAAAAATTTCCCCATATAAATATAGCTTGGTTAGCGTATAACACATAATCACACCAGGAAAGGCCCACCAAATCAACGCGTTATAAATAAAAATAAAACACACTATCATCTCCCGCACCCGCCAAAGTAAATATTCCATCAGTTCCAAATATAAGGGGTATTAGTTTTTTAGAAACTCAAATTTATTTATCTTTGACCAAGTTCAGAGAAAAAATATCGACATCCATAATATTAAACAAAAAAGGTATAGAAATTCATTTCGTGATGAATCTAAAAATACTGATTTGATATTATGGGTTTTGACATATTTTTCTATAAATTTAATCAAATTGAAAAGGTTTGCCTTTTCAAAAAAGCAATATACCTTATATGTTTAAACAGAGTGATTATTTGTTAAGAAACCCAACAACACGAACGACGCAATAAAGCGCGTCCAACCTTTCTAGTTCAGATGATTTTCAAAAGAAAAGTACTGATGGTTCTCCATGATGCATGGCCATGTCAGAAGTAGATCAGTAGAATTTTATCAGGAATGACCCCGTGCATGCATTCCTCATAACATTTACTTGAACCATCGAAAATAAAGCTTTCTAGCTAATCCCTTGGCACCAATATGTGGTTGGGTAAAAATAAGGAGGAATGGCCACCGTGCACCCAGATCGACATGCATGTCACTTACAACATGGGGTTGTCCATGTATCTCTCATGGCCACACTTTCTTCTCCTAAGCATGCTATTTAACCAGACAATGGCCAGAACTCCATCCAGAAACCATCATCTCCTCATCAACAACCTCCTTCTCAACCCGTCATACGTACCTTGTGGAAGTAGTCTCAAGAAAGAATGGCGCTGAATACTAGGAATGCAATCGTTGCCGTTCTCCTCCTCGTCGTGATGGTCACGGCCGTCTCAACACCAGCGGTAACTGCCCAAGAGGACTGCTGGGACAAATGTTTCAAGGACTGCAAGGCAAAAATGGCAATGGAAGTTTGCAACCAAAAGTGCATTGACTTTTGCAAGTATCAAACTGGAGCCGGAGAATATGTTAAGATGGCTGGCGATAAACTCAAGGAGACCAAAACTGCCTCTCCAGAACAGGCCACTAAACTCAAGAATGAAGCTACCACCTACTTAGAACGTGCCAAAGTCCTCAGTGATAAAGCCGTGACCCCGTGAGTGTGAGTGCGCACTCTTTTGTCTATCAGTGTCGCTGCTGTTATGGTGTCTATGGATGTTTTATTTATTTATTAAATTGTCGCGGTTGCATCCCATATTTTTTGGTTTCTTTCATTTTTGTCTCTTTGTTAACAGACCGTCTTTTGTATTATGACGACATGCTTGTTCTAGTGACTCCCTTTCTCTGTTTTGATTGTCGAGTTTACTGATGTATAATGATTTTCCAATGATTTAATTGGCTATATAATAATAAAGTTTCTGGTTATGAAAATGTTCCCTTTTAATGCATACCGTGCATATTCTCCTATTTTATCGGCATGCAGGAAGGATTAGAATCTTGAGGATGTGTGAAAACAATCCGTCTACATTCAAGAACAATTTAGGCACACATATTCTAGAGAAGTATCCATGTAAGTTGTTGCACATTTTTTTAGAAAATGTTCATATATATCTAAAAGACTATCACCCTGTCATTCACATGTTTTCTTAAAAACATCATGTAAGTTGTCTGTGCGTTGTAAAAGAAGAAATGGAAAACACAAGGAAACCACATAAATTAAACAGTTTTTCCTAGGAAATACTCGCAGGCGAAAACATGGTGGCTGAGAAAAAACAGGGCATCTATAATCCCCACAGCCACTGAGGCAATCGCGCTTAGTCTTATTATTATTTTCAAGACCGATGCCTTCGACCGGCTCAAGACCGATGCACCGCGGTCTGGATAAACAGAATATTTCCGGTCTGGTTGGGGAAAAAAACAACTGTACCGCTAAAATTACACAAGAGGGTTATGCAAAGAAGTGGTAGCCCAGTGCGGAAATTGCTTGTTACATTTTGTTTCTCTTTTGAGAACACGTTACCAAATAGGAAAACTTGGCACCTCACATTCCGTCTTGGAATATTTTCGTTTTTGCTAAAGGAAGAGAGAACCTGGCACCACACATCCTGCCAGGGAATGTCTTCACCTTTGCAGTTTCATCAGGGAGTATTATCAGTTTTGGCATTTGAACCTGAGGTGATTTAGGTGGAACAAATTGCCTCTGCCCACAACATTATTATTTTCTAGTTCATTACACATTCGGTTATGCTCTATCTATACCGGCCCATTGTCTTGGATTTTCAGAATGTGTTAATCGGTTGCTCCATTCTGCAATACATCTGAACAAGAGAAACATGTTTTTCTTTTCTTTCGAACTGGGGCTCATCCAGCTTCCATTTGATACTGTTAATGGAAACAACACCATACAAGCTTGACAAAGCTCTATATGGACTGAAACAGGCTCCCAGGGCATGGTACTCACGACTAAGTCAGAAACTGCAAACAGTTGGTTTTGTTCCTTCAAAATCTGACACATCCTTGTTCATTTACAATAAGTCAAATACCACTATATTTGTTCTTATTTACGTTGATGATATCATTGTCACAAGTTCATCTGATGAAGCTGTGACAGGTTTGTTAAAGGATCTGAGTGCTGAGTTTGCCCTTAAGGATCCGGGAGACCTACATTTCTTTCTAGGAATTGAAGTTAAAAAACATGGAGACAGTCTTCATCTCTCTCAGGAAAAGTATGCCACTGATCTGGTAAGGAGAGTTGGGTTGCAAGGATATAAGCATGCACCAACACCACTATCTAGTACAGAAAAACTGTCACTTGCTGAGGGAGAACCCTTGAGTGAGGAAGACAGTACCAGATACAGAAGTTTAGTGGGAGCACTTCAGTACATAACTTTAACAAGGCCTGATATTTCTTTTGCTGTCAACAAAGTACGTCAGTTTCTTCATGCTCCCACCAAAACTCATTGGACTGCTGCAAAACGCATAGTGAGATATGTGAAAGATACTATGAATCTTAGTCTTACCTTCAACAAGTCCTCTTCCACTCTTGTTAGTGCTTTTTCTGATTCTGACTGGGCAGGATGTCCATATGACAGACGCTCCACTGGTGGTTTTGCAATATTCTTTGGGCCAAACTTGATATCCTGGTGTGCAAAGAAAGAAGCCATGGTGTCAAGGTCAAGTACAGAAGCTGAGTATAAAGCACTAGCTAATGCCACAACAGAGATTATATGGGTTCAGTCCATGTAGAAAGAGCTTGGTGTGAAGCACACTCGAATTCCATGTCTATGGTGTGATAATCTCGGTGCTACTTATCTATTTGCTAATCCAGTTTTTCATGCCAGGACGAAACACATTGAGATAGACTTCCACTTTGTTCGAGAAAGGGTAGCTAATAAGCAATTGGAGATCCATTTTGTGCATTCACGAGATCAGGTTGCAGATGGATTCACAAAGGCATTACCTACAAGGAGTCTTGAGGAATTCAAGCGTAATCTCAACTTAACCAAGTTGTGATTAAGGGAGGGTGTCAAACGACACATATTGCATCGTGTGATAGCCGGCTCCACTCCTTGTAACCAAAGACTACAGATAGGGATAGAGATAGGTAGTTTATATTCTCTGTTATCTCTTGTAACTAGATATCTCTTCCTTCCTTCCCAAGTCTGTAATCCCAACAACTTGTATGCTGTCCAAGGAATGGCTGTAGGAGATATGCCCTAGAGGCAATAATAAATGTTATTAATTATCTCCCTGTTCATAATTAAGTTTATATTCCATGCTATAACTGCTATGGTTCCCGAGCTCGTATATCCATAAAGGCTCTGGGGAAAACCCATGAGCACGTGTGGTATAATAAACGGTAAAATGTATTCCTGGTCGTGCCTCTAAGACTAGCTCAAGTGTTGCATGATGATTATGTTTTCCCAATCATGGGCATGTCTATGCCAGCAACTTTGAGGGCACAATGTCAGGAAGGACATTTGTGTTGAATCGACCCGAATTGATGTTATGCTATGAGATACATTCGTCATGAGTTAATGGTTAATAACACAGAGATAGTTAACGTTTGCATGATTCCTCAGACCATGAGAGTATCGAGTTTCTTCATGCTTGATTCATGAACTTTGGGGTTTGTTAAACGTCATCCGTAAATGGGTGGCTATTACGGCGGCTTACGAGTTCATGGAAAAGTGTGTCAAGTAACTTGATAGCTCAAGATTGGGATTTGCTCCTCCGGCGATGGAGAGATATCTCTGGGCCCTCTCGGTGTTACGGTATCCATCATCATCTGGCCAGACACAGGGTGATTTGATCACAGGGATGCCGGAACACGGTAACGAGAAAAGAGAACAATACCAATAACGGGGTAACTGGCATAGTGGACAAGTTGTTGATCCACGGGGATGCCAACATGTCTAACCTTGGGTATTTGTAACATATCGTGAAGCAACAGGAATAGCACACGGCAACTGGAGGTTCACTCGAATATTCATTCGTGTGGGTATAGGGGTCAATATGGGTGTCCACGGCTCCGATGTTGATCATTGATCGGAAGGGGTTCCGTGTCATGTCTATACTTCACCGAACCTATAGGGTCACACGCTTAAGGGTCATCTATCTGCTGAATACTAGACAGGGAGTCTGAGAGAAAATCACCGAAAAAGTTTCGGACACCGGAAAAGTTCTGCAGAGAGAGGTCACCGGATGAGTTCCGGTGATACTGAAAAGTTGTTTCAGAGGATACCATAAAGTCAAATTGGTTTTGACACATACCTGATAATTCTTGGAGGGTGCTAGAATTGTTCTGGAAACTTCTGGGAATTTTCTGGAAGAAAAACCGGAAATGTTCCGTAGCTGCCGGAACCACTTCAGATGCTTTTCGCAGATGAAATCACTAAAATGGAATTGTTCCAGAACGCGTTGAAAATTATTATGGTGGGTACTGGAAATGTTCTAAGCCCACATGAATATTTTCAGTTCTATCAGACGCTGAAAAATGTCGTCGTGAATAGTGAAAGCGCTTTTTGGATATTTTTGGAAAAGCACCTTTTTGGATATTTCCAAAAAGGCTTCTAGAAGGGATTGGGGAGCAAGGCACCTCATGGGGGGGGGGACCCCCTAGTGTTGGCCGGCCATGGGTGGTGGAGCTCCTTGGAGCTCAACATGGCACCCCATTTTGCACTTAACACCCTCATGTATGAAATATTGCATGGGAGTTTTTTGTAAAATTGTGGAGGCACACTACCCCTTGGTTTTCCTATAAATAGGAGGTGAATGGGCTGCCATCTCTCCATCCTTGGATCTCACATACACATGCTATGCTTTGCTAGCTCTCTCTCTCCCTCCCACGAAAAGAGTTTTTCGTAGAGCCGAAAGGTTGTCTGGGTTCCGGCAGGAACTAGTTCTGGACGGCGAAGCCCTGCCGGATAGCTGACACCGTATGTGTGCAACTCTATAGAGAGGTCGTAGTTTCGATCTTAGTGCCCGAGGGGCTGTTCGAGAGTGCCTCCCAAAGGGCTGTCCAAGTGATGGTCCGAGTTCTGTGAGTCCTCCCGAAGGGCTGTCCGAGTGACCGTCCGAGTTTCGAAGGTCCTCCCGAAGGGCTGTCCGCGACACCGTCCGGGGGACTGTCCGACCGCCTCCCGGAGGGCTGTCCGAGTGGCGGATGAGGGTATACATCCTCGCGGTTGGGAGGTTGTAAATCCTAGCTGCGGGGATCTGCACCGCCGATCGTCATCGACTCTACTTCCGCTGCGTTACGAGTCGGTAACGAAAATGATCAAACCTTGTATGCAGTCTCCATAGTGGTCCTGGGCTGGTGCGTAGGTCGGAAATTTTTTTGTTTTCTGCTGCGTTACCCTACAGTGGCATCATGAGCCGTGCTATGCGTAGATGCAGGTTGCGATCTAGAATACATAGTGATGTATGGGTGTTGCACAATATAATTAGGTAGTAGATGAGTTCTATTACTGAAAATTATTTGTGCGGGTAGCAGATGAAATCGGTTACCCGAGGTTCTTGTTGCTTCCCTGGAATTTGCATATTTCTGATCTTGATAACAGCATGGTGGAGTTTCAATGTTCTGGCAATCCGCGATCCTAATTGATCAACGAAGTGCTAACAGTCCATTGAATTCCACCGTAGTTAAAAAGAAAGATGAAATTTCGCAGACGAAAGGGCAATGCAGATATGATCTTCACGGGGGTCATGCATATGACGAAGTTTAGTATGGGGCTCGAGATTTTATTATCTCGGTTTTCATACACCCTGGAAAGTTAATCTAGCGAATTGAATTATCATACTTGATGATGAACGTTGGTAGCTTCGGTTTGTTTCGAAACCTTAGAGGCCACGTAAAACAAGTTTTTGCATGAACCGATTAGAGGCGTCTAACTTAGTTTTGCAGGAGGGTTTGCATGTGCATTTGATGTGGTATAGCAGTGCTCATAATAATTTGATTATGTATGAGATGACTATATAATGTAAATTAATTAACATGACCTGCGTGTCATGATTCGGCATGATGGCTGGAGCCATATGATTGCACTTTAAATGACCTGCGTGTCAAACTTGTGTAATGCACTTATTTTATTAGCTATAGAGATAGCAATATTATCTGGTGCATCGACAAGGTGGTGGCAACCTTCGCAAAGGTGAACACCGACGCGAATGCCGAAGACGAAGAAATACAAGACTTCTCCGTCAGAAAGGGCTATACCATATCATGCTATTATGAATTGCCTGAGATGTTTATCCCTTATGCTGCACCCTTCTTGATTGCGCGGTAGTCGCTTTTTATTAGGGTGATCTCTCACAAAAATATCAAGTAGTTAGTGTTCTCCCAAGTGTAGCACCGTCACGGCACCTAACTTTTCGGGGTGCGCCATGCTGACATGGGTACGAACGATTAGGGATGTGTGAGGCGGGTGAGTTGAGACCTCGCAGCGAGATCACTTGGTTGTCTTGACGTTCAGGCATGAAAGTCATGAGCTCGGAACACACGCATCGAAAGATGAACAAGAGTCACATAGAGATATGATTGGCAAGTTTGCCTAACGATTGAAGTTCTCGTCATCAGTGATGCTCACCATCAATGGCGTTGAATTGAAATTCGTGTCTTGAATCACTCATAATCAATTATGAGAGATATTGATTTGAGTGGGAGCGCACTGTAGAATTAACTTGTTTAATTCTCTGTGCAATTAATTTTGAACACTGTCTAAAGTGTGTTTTGCAAATTTGTTGTAGAATAATGGCTCGCGTTTTCCCCTTCCCTATTAAAATTGAATAGCTGTTAAATATCTGGTTAAAACTTTACGGTTGGTAACGTAATGTGAGGATTGTCCTCAAGAGTGCCGAGAAGGACTTTGTCCTATCGCATACTTTCGGTATTCTCTCGCTTATGCTATGGATCATGTGACTCTCGTCCTTCGATCCAAAAGCTAGAATTCCGTTTCAGTCAAGTGCAATACATTTGCTTCCATGAGACCCGAACTTCGAAAGTTTGGATAGTTATGTGATATTCATGGAATCTGAAAATCATTTTCAGAGACAGACAAAGGCTAAAAGATATGAGATATCCAAAGCAATGTTTGTTTGCAAACTATTAGTAAAGGAGTTTACTATGCATTAGACTGATAAGAGAGGGATCCAGAAGAACGCCTGTCATATGATGAACGGTGAATAAAACAACAACTTAAAGGGAAAGAAAGTGTCCGAAGGGTGTTAGTAAGACTTTCACGCCTAGGAAGTCCGGGGCTAACGCCACTCTTAAGTTGGGTGCTTCTTCTGAGAGTAGGAGAAATACTAAAAGTTAAACTGTTAGAAGTATAAAGGCAGAAAGAAAGAAGACTGGAATATCCAGCTCATGTATGAATGTCATACAAGTTTTTGATGTATAGGAGGCTGGTCAAAGATATGGTTCTTGGGAATTATGGTTAAACATGTTAAATCACTAATTCTTGGGTATTGTGAGTTAATCACAAAGATACCCGCTCGATTGCATTCTGATGCAACTCGATGTAAGAACTACTACGGCCTGAAAGACTAGCCAGGAATGAGGTTGAGATACACACATGGAACATAGTAAATGTTACTATACCTTCCATCGGTGTATTACCTATGTATTTACTTTCATAATTCATTTTAGAGTTTCACACTCTAGGCCTTTGCATAAGGTATCTTGCAAGAAGGTTGTTCATAAGAGAACTTTTTATGTTCGATGTTATGAATAACATAAGGGCCATATTTTCATTGAGAATGAGATGTATGTTATGAATAATGATATTAATATATTACCTCTGGATTTACTTTCATAATTCATTTTAGAGTTTTACACTCTAGCCCCTTGCACAATGTTGTTGCAAAAGGGTTGTTCATAAAAGAACAATTGTTGTTCAGTGTTATGAATAACATGAAGAGCCATGCTTCCATCCAGATGGGACGTATGTTATGAATATTGATGGTAATATGATACATCCATAACACTGACGCTAAATGTCACAAGACTAAAAGAATACCACACAAGTGTGGCACTGCATTTGGTCACATTGGAGAAACCCGCATGGAAAATTTCATTATGATGGATTTTGAAGTCGTTTGATTTTGAATCATCTGACACTTGCAACTTTTCTCCGAAAAGTGAAGTGACTAAAATACCGTTCACGGGCCATAAGGAACGAGCAAAGTACGTATTGGTGATCATGCATCATGATGTATGTAGTCCAATAAATGTTGTTGCAAGTAGTGGATTTATCTATCTTCAGAAATGACTCAAGTAGATATATGGATATTTACTTGATGAGACGTAAGTCTAGATCTTTTGAATTCATTCGAAAGGTTTTCAAAAATGAAGTAGAAGTTATTGTAACAAGAAAATTCAGTTTCTACAATTCGATTGCAGAAAGGAATATTTGAGTTACAAGTTTAGCGAATGTCTGATGAGTTGTGAAAAGAGTTTCATAACTTACACCTCCCGGAACACCACTGTGAGTGGAAAGTCCGTGAAGATGTAATCAAACCATTTATGACATGGTAAGATCAAAGATGACATAAATAAATTTGCCATTGTCCCTTTTAAAGAGTGATGATTTAGAGACTATGGCTTTTACACTGAAAAGAGCTCCATCGGGTCTGTTGAAATGACGCCATGGTATGGTACGCCCAACCATGTTATATCTTTTCTTAACATTTGGAATATGGGGCTTGTGTAAAAGGTTACAAACCTATTCCAAATCAGACAAGTGCTACTTTGTAGGTTATCCCAAATCATTGGGTATTCCCCCACCACTATACCGAGGCAAATAGGTTTGCCACAAAGAACGGTATGCTTTTTGAAGAAAATGGTTCTTTCAAAAGATGAGTGGGAGAACAATGCAACTCGATGGGATAAACAGTATCTTCGTCATCAGTTCAAAGGAAAGAGACCTTGGAAGTGATTCCAGAGTTTCCTACTGCGACTGATACGGAAGTCTCTACAACAAAATGTATGGACTTCGATCGAACTTGCAGCTGAACCACGTGGGCAAGGCTCGTGCAAACCTCTCAGGTGCGCAAACGAGATATTGTTGTTAGACAACAGTATACCTACAATACACAAGGAAGCATTGATGGGCCCTGACTCCAGAATTGGCTAAATGCCAATACAATCCGAGTTAGTTTCCATATAAGTGATTCAAGATTAAAACCTTGATACACCCTTCGGAAGACTTAGAGTCTAATGAATATTTATGGAACTTAAAACTGATACGAATAAAAATGTTTTATCCATAAAGCTCGACTTGTTGCAATAACAAGTTCAAGGAGTTGACTACGATGAGATTGTCTCACCGTAGCGATGCTTAAAGTCGGTTCGGGTTGAACTAGCAATTAAGACATATTTCAATCATGAGATATGAAACATGGATGACAAAAGGATTTCCATCTGATGGAAATAAAACCTAGGACTTGTATGTGGTACAGTCCAAAGTAATTTGTCGATCCAGAGGATGCTAGTAGGTATGCAAACTTCAGAGTTCCAGCGATGGACAGAAGAGAGCAAAATGGAGTTAGAATCTTCGTGTTTTGATGAAATGGTCAAAAAGGGTTTTGACTTCATCAATGGGTAACGAAGATGCTTGTAATTCAAGAAAGTAAGTGGGAGCATAATAATATTTCTAAAAACCTTGTGTGCTTGACACATTGGTAATTGGAAATAAATTTCTTGACACGAATTAGGACTTCATTTGAAAATAGTTTTTTCGATGAAGTGCTTGGGCTAAATAGCCTTGATATTAGGCATGATAATCTATGGAGATAGATTTACCTAATGGGGCTAAGCAATGAATACATATTGACAAGATGCTAAAATCTTTTAGCATTAAAAGGCCAAGGAGTGATTCTTGCCGAAGTCACATGGAAAGAGTTTTTGCAAGACTCGGTGTCCCAAAACACTGATAAGCAAAATACATGATGGAGATTCCACACACTCTTGTGTTTGGATTAATCATGTATTCCATGGTATGTAAAACAACCAGATATGTCCGATACTCCCAAGGTGTTGCGAGTATAGATACCAAAGTGATCAAAAGTACTGATCATAGGACAACAGTGAAAAGTGTCATTGAGTGCAAGAGTAGCTCTGATGACATGTTTTCTCGCAAGCGGAAATCATGAAGAGTTCGTTGTGATATGTTACATCGATACAGTCTTCACCGTTTCTCCGTGCGATTTTCAATTTAAATTGAGGGTTTTGTGTAACACACAATGTGGTGGCACAGTTAGTTGGAAAATATTCGAAACAAGTTACTGTGGCGAATTCTATAACAGGGGCGAAGTATGTTGCCGCTTTTAAAGCGACAAAGAAGATGTTAAATCATATAGTTCATTCATGAACTTAGTATGGTTCCAAGATGGCTTTTGTCAATGGGACACTACTGCAAGTAGTTGCTCCATAACTCAGTCTGAGGAATCCAGGTTCGACCTGTGATTCACATACATACAAAGCCAAGTCAACACAAAATATGGATTTTGTGAAAGCGTGAAGACGCGAGGATTTGCAAAGATACACACGGAGCTGAAGTCATCAGATCCGTTGGACATCAGGCTATACCACAAGCGAAGCATATTTACACTGGTGTGCCACAGGTGTAAAGTGCATTAGCATCAACTAGATTATTGACTCTAGTGCAAGTGAGAGTCTGTAGGAGATATGCCCTAGAGGCAATAATAAATGTTATTAATTATCTCCCTGTTCATAATTAAGTTTATATTGCATGCTATAACTGCTATGGTTCCCGAGCCCGTATATCCATAAAGGCTATGGGGAAAACCCATGAGCACGTGTGGTATAATAAACGGTAAAATGTATTCCTAGTCGTGCCTCTAAGACTAGCTCAAGTGTTGCATGATGATTATGTTTTCCCAATCATGGGCATGTCTATGCCAGCAACTTTGAGGGCACAATGTCAGGAACGACATTTGTGTTGAATCGACCCGAATTGATGTTATGCTATGAGATACATTCATCATGAGTTAATGGTTAATAACACAGAGATAGTTAACGTTTGCATGATTCCTCAGACCATGAGAGTATCGAGTTTCTTCATGCTTGATTCATGAACTTTGGGGTTTGTTAAACGTCATCCGTAAATGGGTGGCTATTACGGCGGCTTACGGGTTCATGGAAAAGTGTGTCAAGTAACTTGATAGCTCAAGATTGGAATTTGCTCCTCCGGTGATGGAGAGATATCTCTGGGCCCTCTCGGTGTTACGGTATCCATCATCGTCTGGCCAGACACAGGGTGATTTGATCACAGGGATGCCGGAACACGGTAACGAGAAAAGAGAACAATACCGATAACGGGGTAACTGGCATAGTGGACAAGTTGTTGATCCACAGGGATGCCAACATGTCTAACCTTGGGTATTTGTAACATATCGTGAAGCAACAGGAATAGCACACGGCAATTGGAGGTTCACTTGAATATTCATTCGTGTGGGTATAGGGGTCAATATGGGTGTCCACGGCTCCGATGTTGATCATTGATCGGAAGGGGTTCCGTGTCATGTCTATACTTCACTGAACCTATAGGGTCACACGCTTAAGGGTCATCTATCTGCTGAATACTAGACAGGGAGTCTGAGAGAAAATCACCGAAAAAGTTTCGGACACCGAAAAAGTTTCGGACAGCGGAAAAGTTCTGCAGAGAGAGGTCACCGGATGAGTTCCGGTGATACTGAAAAGTTGTTTCAGAGGATACCATAAAGTCAAATTGGTTTCGGCACATACCTGCTAATTCTTGGAGGGTGCCAGAATTGTTCTGGAAACTTCTGGGAATTTTCTGGAAGAAAAACCGGAAATGTTCCGGAGCTGCCGGAACCACTTCAGATGCTTTTCGCAGATGAAATCACTAAACTGGAATTGTTCCAGAACGCGTTGAAAATTATTATGGTGGGTACTGGAAATGTTCTAAGCCCACATGAATATTTTCAGTTCGATCAGACGCTGAAAAATGTCATCGTGAATAGTGAAAGCGCTTTTTGGATATTTTTGGAAAAGCACCTTTTTGGATATTTCCAAAAAGGCTTCTAGAAGGGATTGGGGAGCAAGGCACCTCATGGGGGGGGGGACCCCCTAGTGTTGGCCAGCCATGGGTGGTGGAGCTCCTTGGAGCTCCACATGGCACCCCATTTTGCACTTAACACCCTCATGTATGAAATATTGCATGGGAGTTTTTTGTAAAATTGTGGAGGCACACTACCCCTTGGTTTTCCTATAAATAGGAGGTGAATGGGCTGCCATCTCTTCATCCTTGGATCTCACATACACATGCTATGCTTTGCTAGCTCTCTCTCTCCCTCCCACGAAAAGTGTTTTTCGTAGAGCCGAAAGGCTGTCTGGGTTCCGGCAGGAACTAGTTCTGGACGGCGAAGCCCTGCCGGATAGCTGACACCGTATGTGTGCAACTCTGTAGAGAGGTCGTAGTTTCGATCTTAGTGCCCGAGGGGCTGTTCGAGAGTGCCTCCCGAAGGGCTGTCCAAGTGATGGTCCGAGTTCTGTGAGTCCTCCCGAAGGGCTGTCCGAGTGACCGTCCGAGTTTCGAAGGTCCTCCCGAAGGGCTGTCCGCGACACCGTCCGGGGGACTGTCCGACCGCCTCCCGGAGGGCTGTCCGAGTGGCGGATGAGGGTATACATCCTCACGGTTGGGAGGTTGTAAATCCTAGCTGCGGGGATCTGCACCACCGATCGTCATCGACTCTACTTCCGCTGCGCTACGAGTCGGTAACAAAAATGATCAAACCTTGTATGCAGTCTCCATAGTGGTCCTGGACTGGTGCGTAGGTCGGAATTTTTTTTGTTTTCTGCTGCGTTACCCTACAGTGGCGCCCCTGGTTATATAACATGCAAGCGTCCCCCAGAGCTAGGGTACGACGTTTCCCGCAGGGCTCATCCAGGTTCCATTTGATGATGTTAATGGAAACAACATCATAAACGCACAAAATGCAACAAAATGGTAAATCAGAAGCCTCCACACGCGGGCCTACTAAAAGGTGATTTTGACACCTTTCTGGGAGGGCTAGCAAGGTGGGTACAAGCGAGTACGTAGTTAGCATTTTGGGCCGTGTGAATGTGGAGTTCTTGCATGTAACCATCTTGTAAGAATATTGTGGATGGGGTCGTTTCCCTCCTCCTTTAATACATGATACACACACTCGTGCGATGTCTAGAAAAAAAGCCTCCACTAATGCCAGGAAAAAAAACCACTGAAACACGCGCTATCGTGTCGACAAACATCCTTATGAGGCGAAAAAACCTGGCGAGACTCTGACGGAGTAGCAAAGGTGCCCAAACATCAACGTCTATACCTGACGCAATAGGCAAACAAATGAATGAAATGATGCAGTCGTTTGAACCTCAAAACGCAGTCATTTCAGAATCTCAAGACTGATGCCTTCGACCAGCTCAAGACCAGCGGAAGGAGTTGGATCAAGAAAGTGCCCTTTAGTTTGTGGTCGGCCTACACCACCCTATGCAGGATCACAGAAGGAAATCTGTTGGGGCAAAACCGTGCCCTAGCTCTTCCTCGAGTCTACCTCTCCCTCTCTGTCACCTCACTCTAGCATAAACTGGTCAGAGGAAGAAGAAAGCAAAGAGTTCTTTTGAGAACTCGTGCAGGAATATTTTCCTGGCACCTCACTTTCGTCCGGGAATATTTTCGGTTCTGCTAAAGGAAGAGAGAACCTGGCACCACACATCCCGTCAGGGAATATCTTCACCTTTGCAGTTTCATCAGGGAGTATTTTCAGTTTTGACATTTGAACCTCAGGTGATTTAGGGGGAACAAATTGCCTATGCCCACAACATGATGATTTTCTAGTTCATTACACATTCGGTTATGCACTATCTACATACGTGTCTTGGATTTTCAGAATGTGTTAATCGGTTGCTCCATTTTGCAATACATCTGAACAAGAGAAACATGTTTTTCTTTTCTTTCGAACTGGGGCTCATCCAGCTTCCATTTGATACTGTTAATGGAAACAACACCATACACGCACAAAACACAACAAATGGGAAATCAGAAGCCTCCACTAATGCCAGGGAAAACCACTGAAACGCGTGCTATCTTGTCGACGACCATCCTTATGAGGCATAGAAAAAAAAAAACTTGACGAGACACTGACGGAGTAGCAAAGGTGCCCAGACTTGAACGTCTACACCTGACACAATAGGCAAACAAATGAATGAAACGATACGATACGATGCAGTCGTTTGAACCTCAAAACGGGATGCATTCATTTCAGAATGAGGCTCAAGACCGATGCCTTGAAGACCAACGGAAGGAGTTGGATCAAGAAAGTGCCCTTTGCTTTGATCGATCGATGTCACCACACAAGGAAGGAACTCTGTTATCCTTGGTTTACGGGGCATGCATGCAGAAGCAGTGTGATCGCGTACGAATCTCCACAGGTTTGCATCTATATATGACGAGGCCACCCAGGAAGAGCGGAGGATTAAGGCCCTGAGCATCGGGGTCTACTGCTCAATGTTAATTAGGCATAAATGAAACTTTAGCAAAAATCTCGTAAAACAAAAAGGCGTCCCTTGATTATTTTTAGATAATACTTCTCTTATTGAAACCAAGAAATATAGGCCCATTCCTGCCGCACGAGCAGTGCATTGTTCATACACTTGTATACAATTAATGCACTATTTATTTTATTTTATTTCTACACAGATACTACGTGGGATGCACCTTGTGTCGGCAAGGCACTGGGCCGGGGGAGCAAACCACCCTAAATCCCTTCCGCGCGCCACCGCAACGGCCCCTTCCTTTAGGCCTCCACCAAGCACACTGGGCCGGGGGAGGCAGAGGCAGAGCATGCAGAAGGGGCTTCAGCGGCGACCACCAGAAGCTGCTTGCGATTACCTACCTCGAAAAAAGAAAAAAGAAAAAAGCTCGAGTGACCAACTCCCCGATGGCATGCATGACGCCAATCCACGGCAATCCATTGGCCAAACAAAACACGACTAATTTAAAACGGCAAACCTACACCTACTACTACGTACTATATATAGACAGGAGCAGCCCGATCTCATCCCCACTCCAAGCGGCGGCGCCACCGGAGGAGAAAGAGAGAGAGGAGCCGGGGGAAACCAAGGGGACTCTCAAATTAATGGGGAGGAGGAAGAGAAAGAAGCGCTCGGTGGAGGTCCACCATATGACAACTCGTCGTCGTTGGTGGTACACCATGCGACACTGGCTACGTACTACTACTGAACACCATGACGGAGAGAACCTCCACAACATCAAAGGTGAAGACGAGAAAGTCCCTCCCATCTCGAGGTGAGCCACGAACATGCTCCCGTCGATGTCGAAAATTAAATGCCCTATTCTTCTAGAGGGTGTCGCAGCAAATGCAATCGGTCGCGTCGCGTGCAGCTGTCCAGGGGCCTCGCAAACATGCATGCATGCATGTCAGGGAGCGTTACGTGCCCCCAGTCGTAAAGAGAGGATAGCCACGAAGAACTCGTAGCCAAGGAGGTCCTCCTGCGGTGGCGGCGCGACGAAGATCGACCACGCTTGCGCCCGCACCCTTGTTGTTGAGTGTTGACTCCTTCCACAACCATTAGTGACGCCTCCTCCTGCTCTGGCACTGGCGGTAGCGGCCGCCCGCACCCAAGGCCACCCTAGCTTCACGCATTCACTATCGCGCCTTCCCGGGGGCTCTTCTCCGCTGCCGTTTCAGCCTTTCGCATGAGTCAAGGCAGCATCGCAGGGGGTATTTATGTCCCTTCAAAAGCTGGCGAATCGACGCCCCGGCGGGTGGAGTAAACAATTTAATTCAAATTTAAACTAAACTCAAATTATAAAAGTTTTCAAACAATAAAAATAAAATGTTCACAAAGTAGCAAATAAATCATGGTAATAATGGTGGAGAAAGCCCATTTTTATAAAATACTTAAATGCACTAAGTTCATTAAAACAGTAGCTAAAACCACAAATCAAAAGCCTTTTGTTTTTTATAAAATAATAAACTATTTTATTTTTGGGTAAAACTTTTTGTGGCAACACCAATTTAGGAATTTACTTTATAATTTATAAAACTATAATAAATCAAAAACTATAATAAGAACAGAACAGAAAATAAGTAAAAACAAAAAGAGAAAACAAAAATAAAAAGAAAAAGGAAAGAAAGGCCCCCTCGATCAACTGGGCTAACTGGCCGCCGAATCGGCCGGCCCACCCCGCCACAAAGACCAAGGGCCGAAAATGGAGACTGGCGCTCACAACAATCCCTCGTTGACCGGCCCACGAATGCGACGCAGAGGTGAATTCCATTCTGTAGCGCAAAAAATTCCCAGCAATGTAGCTGCTCACAGGAATCAGACACGCACCAATACACTAGTGTCGTGTTACGCTAACCACCCGACCTACTTAGCGCTAGTGATTCAATTCATGGCGAATTTTATAAGAACGATTGCAGCCGCGCTATTTATTGCAAGAAAAACTGTACGATTCAATTTATAGCTTAAAACTTCGAATTTCTTGAATACTGTTTGGGAAAACGTGATTTTGTTTTTTGGAAAAATGTGAACAATATTTGAAAGTTCTCAGATTTAAAATAAAAGTTCACAAACATGTACAAAAAGTACGTCTATTGAAAAAAGTTCACACAATCGAAACAAGTTCAAGTATTCAAAAAAAATGTTCTGGACAACATGAAGTTGAAAAAGTTCATGAAATTTCGAAATAAGTTCAATGATTTGAAAAGAAAAGTTCATCAAATATGAAAAAAAAAGCTTCGCCGAGTTTGATAAAAGTTCATTAATTTTGAAAAGAGTTCATCGAAAATGAAAAAAAATTCTTCAAACTGTAGAAAAAGTTCATCAAACTTGAAAAAAGGTTCACACTTTTTTAAAAAAAGTTCACAGAATTTGATGAAATGTTCATCAAATTTTAAACAAAGTTCACCAAATTTTAAAAATATTTCATATAATTGGAAGAAAAATTTCATGAATTTTAAAACAGTTCATCGAACTAGGTAGAGGTAAAAAGAAAAGGAAAATGTGAAAAGTGAAAAGAAGAAAGGGAAAAGATAAAAGAAGAAGAAAAGGAGCAAAAGATGGAACCAGAAGGTCGGCTGTTCGAGTCGCCAACATGTGCCCCGCGTTTTTCTTGTTTTGAATCTATATCTATACTATTATTAAAAGAGCGAACTTAATTTGTTCTAAACCCACACCACAAAGTGTACACAGGATAAGCAGAACCCTTAGATCAAATTAACTTAAACACATCCCACCCTCTACATCACGTTAATGATCTGCCAACCAGGTCAACGACTGAGATGAAATGTTCTGCCAAACAACAGACGTCGTGGTCTGCCAATCCTATTAGGGCTCCGCGGCCCCGCCCACCCGCAGCAGGCGGATCGATTCCACCTGCCTCCCCCTCCCTATTCTCTCCTCGCTGCCGCTACAGGACGCCGCAGGGCTTGCTCTCATCCCTCCAGCAGCGTCGGCACCGTGGGACGCAGCGGGCTTGACTTGCATCGGCGGCGCCGGTGCCCCTCTCCTCCATCAAGCGGCGGCGGCGGCGTGGGACGTAGCGGGCTAAATCTGCGTTGGCGGCAGCGGCGGCGGCGACGGGTTCCGCTCCTCCTCACGCCGCCCCTCTCCTTTTCCTTGCTTTCCTGGCCCCGCGGAGAGGGAGACGCCCTCGGCTTCATGGCCTCTTCTCTAGGGCCAGGTGGTGGCTAGAGGAAAGGGGAGGCGGAAGAAATCCGCCCGCACGCTCTCGCCGTCTCGCTCTACCTGATGGTGTTGTATGGTCTGTCGGACAAGGGAACCCGGTTGCTGGCTGATGTCAAACGCCTTCTCCCTGAGATCATGCTCCCCAGGTGTGTGGTGACCTTACCTGAGTACTTGGTTTTTCTGGTTCAGAACATGTGTGCTCAATCTAAGTGCTCAAATGTGAGGTTGCAAGTAGATGCTTGTTCTTTTTTTTCCATAGAAACTCTCGGACTGGATGAATGCATAGTATTTTCTGAGCTTTCTAAACTCTAGGAACCACTGAAAATTTTGGCATTGCAAGACAAATATAGTGTTGTGTTTATGCATCCTCATTTGGCAAGAGTTCATATATTACTTACTATTTGTCTCTGCATTAGTTGATGCAGAATATGTCTATGTTTTATCAATGAGTTATAATAAGATTTCACTCTCCTATAGACTAAATCAACACCACTTGGTGGGATCTGACTCTGGTGGGATTGAACATGGAAAGCTATTGGCCGCTTGCAGTCTCACAATCTGTCAGACGCACAAGTGGAGTTTTGTTTGGCAATGCTTTTCTATTGAGCATATTAAGATTGCCATTTGTCTATCTTTTTTATTAAGAAATGACGAATCATTTAGTACGAATTTGTAACTGGTTCAAGTACATCACTGTCAATATACGGTGTGTTCGACAACACATCTTCTGTCAAGTTGCTGGGAATGTTGCCTGTGCCCTGTGGCACTGTCACAATATTGGATTCATGCATTTGATGCCCTCTTGGATCCAGGTTAGAATAAAACCAAATGTGTTCCTTTAAATTGCGTAGTTGCCTGGTTGCTTTTTGCAAATGAAAAATGTGTTCCTTTCATTTGGTGTATGTACTTGTTTTTCTATAACCTATCATCATTTTCTTCTTTAATACAAGGAAAGCAACTCCTGCCCACGTGCCAACTCCCATCTAGGGTTTCCTTGCCTCTCGCCGGCGCCGCCGGTCCGCCTCATCTCCTATGGTCCTTGGACCATGGAGGCACGGTGGATCCCGGCTCTTGCTAGCGGGAGGGCTCCGCTTTTAGATGGTTTTCTGAGTTTAGTTAGGGTTTGTGCCATGCTCAAGAAGATGAGGCGGCGGCGACTTCTTGAAGAAGGAATAAGGTCCTCCCCGCCTAGCTCCCGTCCCGGTGATGTTTCAAGCATCATCGAAAGGCGTGTGGAGGTTTGTCTCCGGCGGATCTCGTGGGATCCGGTCGGCGTTTGTCTTCGGTGGATCCGACTGGATCCGGTCTTCGTTCGTCTACGTCTGTGTGTCTGCAGGTTGGATCCTTCCAGTCTATGCTTCTCTTCATCGGCGGCGGTTGCTGTTCTGGTGCGCTGGTCCTATGGGGCCTTAGCACTACGACTTCCCGACTGTCTACTACAACAATGTTTGCTCGGCTCCGATGAGGGAGGGGCGATGACGGCGGCGCGCCTTCGGCTCGCTCCAGTGCTTGTAGTCGTCGCTAGGTGGTCTATGGACCTGGATGTAAATTTTACTTCTAGTGTTCTTTGTACTACCTTGACAGTTGATGAATAGATCGGAAGTTTTCTCGCAAAAAAAAACCTATCATCATTTTCTTTTTCTTTTTTTGCGCTGAAATAAAATGCATTCTTTCATACCAAAAATTTCAAGAGCACACGAACTGCACACATGTCCTTCCTTTTTTAAATCTGCAGCCGCTTGCTTTGATTATTATTTTTGGAAGGGTGTATGCGAGTATACGTCACAAAGGTAACACCGATCTGGTTCACACTTGTTATTTTTTTCTTCTTGGTAATTTTTAGTTCTTTTAATCTTCTATTTTTTTGTACCACTATTCTGCATTGCAACCTTTTCTTTAACAGGGAGAGGTGCCAAATTTTCAGTCAATTATAGCGTGAATTGCATAGCCTGCAACATTTGCCTATAGCCATAGAATCTATGATCCCACAAGGGCTATCTCTATGAGCTAAACAATTACAGTACAAGACACACTCGAATTCAGACTTTAGAGCCTCATGAGCAATGTTTTGAGAGCTTGTTGATGATCTGCTTGGTTCTCGCAAAATTGGGACGTGTTGGATGGTCTATGTGAGGCTATCTAAAGAAAATTCCTCTTAATTCTGTTTTGGTTGTACGATGGAATTTGATTAGATAAGAACCCACATCTGGCGGCATCCTCCTCTCATGGCGCCCCCCATCTCGCTTTGTCCCCGTCTCATGGCGTCCAATAACCAAGGTATTTTTTTTCAATTGCTATTATTTCTTTGCTGGTATATCTATTATTGTAAATGGCGTGATCTGATGATGTATCCTAGATACAATTCAATTAATTAAATGATGCCTGTACAATATGATCTGTAGTATAGCCAGCTCTATTTTTTTTGGAAAAGGAGGCTTGCCCCCCGCCTCTGCATCGGAACGATGCATGCAGTCATCTTATTAAAAAGTCTCGAAAGTAGCACCAATTCATAAAAGTATTACAGCTCGCAAGCGGAGCAAAAAGGAAAATAATGTGAATGCTCAATATCACAACCGGTATGACATGTAAAGGACAAGCTCCCTAAGACTCCTATCCTGTTATGCGACCGTCATCCAAACCGGTTGAATATAGCCCATGCTACCATCTCCCACTGGTTGCACCCAGTAACCAATGGCTCCCTGGAGTCCGTAGGAGTGAGTAAGGACCACGTATGGATCCATGCATGCGGTAGCTCTGAAAATGACCTGCAAGAAAGTTAAAATATGTTGTTTGTTAAAAATTATATTATTCCTGCCCTGCAATTCCATATAGCCCATATAAGCGCACATATTCCAATCCGAATACAGCCGTAGTAATATGATCAACCCCAACTAACCACGTCCCAAATAACAATTCAATGTTAACTGGAGGAGTAATATTAAAGCTACCTGGAATCGTTTTCCAAGCAATTTCGCGAGTGGGCACCTCTATGACAAGCGTTGTATTGTTTTCATCATGAATCACAAAACAACAACGTGAACTACCTACCCACCGACCTCTTTAATAAGTTATCTTTGCTAAGGATCACTTGCTTGTGTACGAACCACATAAAAAATTAATATGCAAGGGAACCTTAACCTTCCAAATGTAACGATCTGAGATTGGGCCATAATTAATTAGATCCCTGTAAAAAGATTTCACCGTAAACACCCCCATTTCTAGCTAACTTCCAGTGCATCGAATCGGGTTGGTCGAATAATTTGAACATCTATCAATCTTCGTACCAAGTGCATCCACGGCATTCCATCGCTCACCCAACTAACGCTCGTCTGAACTGACATTCAAGGGAATCGATTGAAATATTGTGCCTACGTAATCTCCTTACGTTGCAACAATGTTTATAGGGGTGGGGTTTGGATGGCTAGTGCGTCCTCCCCTAACCACGTATCCGCCAAAATCTTATTGACATCCCATTGCAACCAAGAAGAATTTGACCCTAACGAAGAACAATCTTTCGTTCGCATGAGTCCCTTCTAGAATGGGGCGAGTCAGTTGGTCTCGTCGCGGTGACCTGAGCTAGCGTTTTATTGTAGATACTTGTTGCATAGTATTTGTGCCCATATACCCTCCCTTCTGTCTCTAACCTGTAGAGCCATTTACTCATAAGACATTTATTCTTGATTTCAAGGTTTTCAACACCGAGACCCCCTGGTCCTTGGTCGGCATAAAACATCCCCTCGTGCAAGACGCTATTTCTTCTTGGCCTCATCTGACTGCCAAAAGAATCGAGATCGAAAAAAATCAAGTCTCTTCCACACCCCTTTCAGTACCTCGAAGAAAGATAGTAGGAACATCGGCATACTAGTAAGTACTGAGTTTGATCAGCACTAGCTGCACCTCCATACGACATTAGCTTGCCCTTCCAGCAACTAAGCTTTTTTTTCAATTCGATCTTCGATGCACTTCCATTCTTTATTAGATGCTTACGGTATGAATCGGTATGGCCCAATAACTGAAGGGCAAAGAACCTAATTCACAACCAAACATTGTCTATATGTGTCTTGCTCTTCTTTGGCCTTACCAAGCAGAAAAACTCGCTCTGTGAAAGTTATTTTTAATCCAGACAATTGTTCGAAAGGAAACATAATATGATTATTTCATATTCCGCGCTTTTTGCAATGTCATGTTCCATGAAAAGGATATGTCGTCAGCGTACTGTAAAATGGAGACTCCCCCATCGACCAGATGAGGGACAAGTCCATCCACTTGACCGTTTTCCTTGGCCCTCCTCTATAAAATGGTCAACATATCAGCCACTATATGAAAAAGGAGAGGAGACATTGAATCCCCTTGTCTCATCCCTTGTGTGTCTGAAAGTAGTGACCAATATCATCGTTAACCTTGATTCCGACACTACCTTTTTGGACTAGAGAACCCACTTGGTTCCGCCATGCCTCATTAAAACCTTTCATGCGCTTGCCTGCTGAAGGAAAGGCCATTTAACTTTATCATATGCCTTCTCGAAATCCACTTTGAAGATAACCTCATCCCGCTTCTTCGAATGATTTCATGCACGTTTCATGCAGGACGACGACACCTTCAAGAATGTGTCCCCAGGCATGAAAGCGGTCTGGCTCGGTTGTGAAGGAATATATGCCCTAGAGCAATAATAAAGTTGTTATTTTATATCATTTCCTTATATCATGATAAATGTTTATTATTCATGCTAGAATTGTATTAACCGGAAACTTGATACATGTGTGGTACATAGACAAAACACAGTGTCCCTAGTAGCCTCTACTAGACTAGCTCGTTAATCAAGATGGTTAGTTTTCCTAACCATAGACATGTGTTGTCATTTGATGAACGGGATCACATTATAAGGAGAATGAGTGATGGAAAGACCCATCCGTTATCTTAGCATATGATTCGTTTAAGTTTTTGTCTATTGCTTTGCTTCATGGCATACACATATTCCTTTGACTATGAGATTATGCAACTCCCGAATACCGGAGAATACCTTGTGTGCTATCAAACGTCACAACGTAACTGGGTGATTATAAGATGCTCTACAGGTATCTCCGAAGGTGTTTTGTTGGGTTGGCATAGATCGAGATTAGTATTTGTCCCCTTGCTCCGGTATCGGAGAGGTATCTCTGGGCCCTCTCGGTAATGCACATGATAAGAGCCTTGCAAGCAATGTGACTAATGAGTTAGTTACGGGATGATGCATTAAAGAACGAGTAAGAGACTTGCCGGTAACGAGATTGAACTAGGTATGAAATACCGACGATCGAATCCCGGGCAAGTAACATACCGATGACAAGGGATAACGTATGTTGTGATAACGGTTCGACCGATAAAGATCTTCGTAGAATATGGTGGGAGCCAATATGAGCATCTAGGTTCCGCTATTGGTTATTGACCGAGAGGTGTCTCGGTCATGTCTACATAGTTCTCGAACCCGTAGGGTCCGCAACGCTTAACGTTCGAAGACGATTTTTGTATTATATAGTTATGTGATTTGGTGACCGAATGTTGTTCGGAGTTCCGGATGAGATCGCGGACATGACGAGGAGTCTCGAAATGGTCGCAGGTAAAGATTGATATATAGGATGATGGTATTCGACACCAGAAGTGTTTTGGGATGCAACCGGTACTTATCGGGTCACGAAGGGGTTCCGGGCACCCCCGGCAAAAGATATGGGCCTTATGGGCCAAGAGGGAACACACCAGCCACAAAGGGGCTGGTGCCCCCACCATATGGGCTGGCCAAATTGGAGAAGGAGGGGAAGGAGGAAGAGAAAAGGGAAAGGATAGATCCCCCTTTCCCCTCTTCCCTTCCTACTCCGAATAGGAATAGGAAAAGGGGGAGGCCGAATTGGGAGGACACCAAGTAGGATTCCTCCTACTTGGGGCGCCCCTTGGCTGCTCCTCCTCCCCTCCAATCTATATATATATATATGTGGGGGGGGACACCTCTAGAAACACAACAATTGATTCCTAGCCGTGTGCGGCGCCCCCCTCCACAGTTTACGCCTCCGTCATATCTTCGTAGTGCTTAGGCGAAGCCCTGCGGCGGATCACTTCCACCATCACCGTCACCACGCCGTCGTGCTGGCGGAACTCTCCCCTCGACACTTTGCTGGATCAGAGTTCGAGGGACATCATCGAGCTGAACGTGTGTAGAACTCGGAGGTGCCGTACGTTCGATGCTTGATCGGTCGGAACGAGAAGAAGTTCGCTACATCAACCGCGTTGTCAAACGCTTCCCCGCTTTCGGTCTACGAGGGTACGTGGACACCACTCTCCCCCTCTCGTTGCTATGCATCTCGTAGATAGATCTTGCGTGAGCGTAGGAATTTTTTGAAATTGCATGCTACGTTTCACAGTGGCATCCGAGCCAGGTCTATGCGTAGATGATATGCACGTAGTAGAACACAAAGATTTGTGGAGGTGATAGTCATACTGCTTACCACCAACGTCTTATTTTGATTCGGCGGTATTGTTGGATGAAGCGGCCCGTACCACCAACCTTACATGACCACGTTCATGAGACCGGTTCCACCGACAGACATGCAACTAGTTTTTGCTAAAGGTGGCTGGGGGGTGTCTGTTTCTCCCAACTTTAGTTGAATCGAATTTTGACTACGGCCGGTCCTTGTTGAAGGTTAAAACACAGCAAACTTGACGAAACACCGTTGTGGTTTTGATGCGTAGGTAAGAACGGTTCTTACTAGAAGCCCGTAGCAGCCACGTAAAACTTGAACAACAAGTAAGGACGTCTAACTTGTTTTTGCAGGGCATGTTGTGATATGATATGGTCAAGACATGATGTGATATACGTTGTTGTAGAGATGATCATGTTTTGTAAAAGTTATCGGCAACTGGCAGGAGCCTTATGTTGTCGCTTATTGTATGAAATGCAAACGCCATGTAATTGCTTGACTTTATCACTATGCGTTAGCTAGTTTGTAGAAGCAATAGTTTGGCGAACGACCACGACGCTTCGTGGAGATTGAGGTGTCAAGCCGGTAAGATGGAGATCGAGGTGTCAAGCCGGTGACGATGGAGATCATGACGGTGCTTTGGAGATGAGATCAAAGGCACAAGATGACGATGGCCATATCATTGTCACATATTTTGATTGCATGTGATGTTTTTTATCTTTTATACATCTTATTTTGCTTAGTACGGCGGTAGCATTATAATGATGATCCCTTACTAAAATTTCAAGGTATAACGTGTTCTCCCTCCCTGTGTATGCACCGTTGCGACAGTTCGGTCGTGCCGAGACACCACGTGATGATCGGTGTGATAAGCTCTACGTTCACATGACAACGGGTGCAAGACAGTTTTGCAACATGCGGAATACTTTGGTTAAACTTGACGAGCCTGCATGTACATACTGGCCCCGGAACACTGGAGACCGAAAGTCAACGTGAATCATATAGTAGATGATCACCATAGAGATTTTCACCATTGAAAACTACTCCATCTCACGTGATGATCGGACATGGTTTAGTTTGATTTGGATCACGTGATCATTTAGATGACTCGAGGATGTCTATCTAAGTGGGAGTTTCTTAAGTAATTTGATTAATTGAACTTTAATTTATCATGAACTTAGTCATGATAGTATTTTGCAAATTATGTTGTAGATCAATAGCTCGCGTTGTAGCTCCCCTATGTTTTTTGATACGTTCCTAGAGAAAACTAAGTTGAAATATGATAGTAGCAATGATGCAGACTGGGTCCGTGATCTGAGATTATCCTCATTGCTGCACAGAAAAATTATGTCCTTGATGCACCACTAGGTGACATACCTATTGCAGGAGCATATGTAGACGTTATGAACGTTTTGACAAGCTCGATATGATGACTACTTGATAGTTTGTGGCCCATGCTTTACGGCTTAGACCCGAGACTTCAAAACTTTGAATGCCACGAGCTCATGAGATGTTCCAAGAGCTGGAATTGGTATTTCAACTCATGCCCGAGTTGAGAGGTATGAGATCTCTGACAAGTACTTTGGCCTACAAGATGGAGGAGAATAGCTCAACCAGTGAGCATGTGCTCAGAATGTCTGAGTACTACACAGTTGAATCATTGGGAGTTAATCTTCCAGATAAGATAGTGATTGACAAGTTTCTCTAGTCACTATTACCAAGTTACTGGAACTTCATGATGAACTATAATATGGCAAGGGCAATGAAAACGATTCCCGAGCTCTTCGTGATGCTGAAATCTGATGTCTCCTACGCAACTTTATTCTTGTAGACTCATGTTGGGCCTCCAAGCGCAGAGTTTTGTAGGACGTAGCAATTTTCCCTCAAGTGGATGACCTAAGGTTTATCAATCTGTGGGAGCGTAGGATTGAAGATAGTCTCTCTCAAACGACCCTGCAACCAAATACAACAAATCTCTTGTGTCCCCAACATACCCAATACAATGGCAATTGTATACGTGCACTAGTTCGGCGAAGAGATGGTGATAAAAGTGTAAATATGGATGGTAGAAATATATTTTTATAATCTGAATAAATAAAACGCACGGTACAAATAGTAAATGGCACAAAAACGGTATTGCATGCTTGAAAACAGGCCTAGGGTCCGTACTTTCACTAGTGCAATCTCCCAACAGTGCTAATATAATTGGATCATATAACCATCCCTCAAAGTGCGATGAAGATCACTCCAAAGTTCCTATCTACGGAGAATATAAGACGAATTGTTTTGTAGGGTACGAAACCACCTCAAAGCTATCTTTCCGTTCGATCTATTCAAGAGTTCGTACTAAAATACACAAAGCTATTCTTTCTGTTCGATCTATCCTAGAGTTCGTACTAAAATAACACCAAAGCAATTCATATTCATAATACTCAATCCACACAAGAACTTCAAAGATGCCCCAAGATTTCTACCCACGGAGAAACAAAGACAGAACGTGCATCAACCCCTATGCATAGATTACCCCAATGTCACCTCAGGAATCCGCGAGTTGAGTGCCAAAACATATATCAAGTGAATCAATACGATACCCCATTGTCACCACGAGTATTCAATTGCAAGACTATATCAAGTGTTCTCAAATCCATAAAAGTATTCAATCCGATAACAACGAAATCTCAAAGGGAAAATCAATTCATCACAACAAGACAGAGAGGGAAAACACCATATGATCCGACTATATTAACAAAGCCCGCGATACATCAAGATCGTGACATCTCAAGAACACGAGAGAGAGAGAGATTAAACACATAGCTACTGGTACAAACCCTCAGCCCCGAGGGTGGACTACTCCCGCCTCATCGTGGTGGCCGCCGGATGATGAAAGATGGCCACCGGTGATGATCTCCCCCGCCGGCAGGGTGCCGAGGGGTCTAGATTGGTTTCTCATGGCTACAGAGCCTGCAGCAGCGGAACTTCTGATCTAGGTTACACCCGAAGGGTTTTGGAATATTTGGGATTTTATAGGGCGAAGAGGGGGTGCGGAGGCCACCGAGGTTGGCACAATCCACCTGGGCGCGCCTGGGGGCCCAGGCGAGCCCTGGTGGTGTTTGCCCCCCGGGCACCCCCCAGTTGCTGCTCTGGCCCATTGGTGGTCTTCTAGTCCATACAAAATCCACAAAAAGTTTCGCGGTGTTTTGGACTTCCGTTTGATATCGATTTCGTGTGATGTAAAAAAACAAAAAACAGCAACTGGCACTTGGCACTATGTCAATAGGTTTAGTACAAAAATGATATAAATGATTATAAAACATCCAAGAATGATAATATAACAGCATGGAACAATCAAAAGTTATAGATACACTGGAGACGTATCAGCATCCCCAAGCTTACTTCCTGCTCGTCCTCGAGTAGGTAAATGAGAAAAACAGACTTTTGATGTGGAATGCTGCCTAACATGTTCATCACATATTCTTTTTCTTTGTAGCATGGACATTTGGACTTTTAATATGGTTCAAAGCAATAGTCTAATTTTGACATGATAACTTAAATACTCAAGCATATCAACAAGCAACCATGTCTTTCAAATATCAACGCTAAAATAAGTTATCCCTAGCCCATCTGCTCCAATCATTGATCCATTCATGAAACACACCTCGCATATTAGCTACACCCCAATGCTCAAGTACGATCATAGTGCCCCCTATTTGGTGCTTTATAAGAGAGACGGAGACTCAAATAAAAGAAAAATTGCATAAAGTAAATAGAATGTCCCTTCGCATAGGGAAGTAGGGATTTATAGAGGTGCCAAGCTCAAAGCGAAAATTGAGAGATAAAAACATTTTGAGAGGCATACTTTTCCCACCAACGAGAATGACTTAGAGCTCCCAACACTTTCCATGCTAGATATATCATAGGCGGTTCCCAACAGAAAATAAAGTTTATTCCTTTTTCCACCATAACTTTCACTTTCCATGGCTAACCGTATCCACGGGTGCCCTCCTAACCACACTTTCCAAGGAATTTATTATTTGACAACATAAAGTAATTCATTTTTCATTTCGGGACTGGGGCATCCCTAATACCTTTGCCTTACTCTCGTGCAATGACAAGTGATAAACACTCATCGTGAGAATAGCACATCTAGCATGAAAATATTGGCCACCCCTCACTGCATCGCGAGCGGTACGAGCACACAAAGAGAAATTTATTTTTTGAAATTAGAGATGGCACATACAAATTTGCTTAGAACGGCAAAAGAATACCGCATATAGGTAGGTATAGTGGACTCATGTGGCAAAACTGGTTTAAAGGATTTTGGATGCACAAGTGTGATCATACTTAGTGCAAGATGAAGGCTAGCAAAAGATTGAGAAGCGACCACCCAGAAACGAATAATCTCATAAGCAAGCATTGAGCATAATTAACACCGAATATGCACCACAATTAGGATGTAATTTCATTGCATAACTATTGACTTTCGTGCTTGCATAGGGAATCACAAACCTTAACACCAATATTCTTACTAAGGCTAATTACTCTCATCAACTACTCACATATCACATCATCATATCTCAAAACTATTACAAGGAATCAAGTTTAACTTTGTCTAATGATCTTCATCAAAGTTTTTATTATATCCTTCTTGGATATCTATCACTTTGGAACTAATTTCATGTGTTGCTTTTGATAAGCTCAAACAATATAGTGAAGATCATGAGCATTATTTCTTTCTATCAAATTAATTTAAGTGAAGCAAGATAGAATTTCTTAAAAAATAATAAGCACACTGTGCTAAAAAAGATATAGTGAAGCACTAGAGCAATCCTTAGAAAAGAGCTTCGTTGTGCGGGATGTGAGTGCCGCTTACCTAGCCTCTCTGGCAACTATTTGAGGACTCTATTTTATTTAAAAACGTTCAGTTCTAAGTATTTTATTAAAACAGCAAAGCAACAAATAAAATTGACAATCCAAGAATACACACAACTCATGTGAAGAAGCAAAAACTTGGCTCACCGATACTAACCTGATAATTGTTGAAGAAAAAAGGTGGGATGCCTACCGGGGCATCCCCAAGCTTAGATGCTTGAGACTTCTTGAATATTATCTTTGGGATGCCTTGGGCATCCCCAAGCTTGAGCTTTTGTGTCTCCTTAATTCCTCTCAATATCACGGTTTTCCTAAATCTCAAAAGCTTCATCCACACAAAACTCAACAAGAACTCGGAGATAAGTTAGTATAACCAATGCAAAACCTTATCATTCTCTACTGTAGCAAATCACTAAATTATTATTCAACATTTCATACTAAATGCCCTCTGCATATTTAATACTCCTCCATCTCAATAGAATCATTAAACAACAACATATGCAAACATAACAGCAATCTGCCAAAACAGTACAGTCTGTAAGAATGCAGAGTATCAATACTTATTTAACTCAAAAATTATGAAAATTTAACAACTGTAGAAAATTTATCATAGCTTATTTTGCAAAAAGTTTCACATTTTATCACATTCTGAATTTTCTAGGGAATTTTTGCAACAGCGGTAACTTTCTGTTTTTAAACAGCACATGTAGACTTCCAAAATAAGCATGGTAAAGGCTATCCTTGACATTTTCATTGAAAATAAAGAAGCAAAACATTATTCTAACTAAATAAAGCCAAATCCTAACAAAATAAAATGATGCACACCAAGCAAAACACATATCATGTGACGATGAAAATATAGCCTCACAGTAAGGTTACCGATAATGTTGGAGACGAAGCGGGGATTCCTTCCAGGGCATCCCCGAGCTTAGTTGCTTTGGATCTTCCTTGGATATTAACTTGGGGTGCCTTGGGAATCCCCAGCTTAGGGTCTTGTCACTACTTATTATCCTCTATCGACATCTCACCCAAACTTGAAAACTTCAATCACACAAAACTTAACGAACTTGTGAGATAGGTTAGTATGATAAAGAGCAAACCATTTCACTTTTGGTACTGTCAATGAAAAGAATTCATAATTGTTATCACACAATTCCTACTGTAAGCTATCATTTCCACATTTATATTGATGCAATATAAGCCATAGAAACTATGGAAACAAGCAAACTATGCATTGAAACAGAATCTGTCAAAAACAGAACAGTCTGTAGTAATCTGTACTCCAACATACTTCTACTCCTTCCCAAAATTATGAAAAATTTATTTAAATGTAGAAAATTTGTATATCTATAATCCTGTAAAAAACAGACCAAAATCACATTCTAGTGAATTTTAAAAATTCCTGGACTGGCGCAAAGTTTCCTGTTTTTGCACAATTCAAGTCAACTATCATCCACACTATCCCAAAGGCTTTATTGGCACTTTATTGAAACAAAGCAATAAAACATGATTACTACACTAGCATAATCATGTGAACACACAAAAAATTAGGTAAAAGTGTTGGGTTGTCTCCCAACAGCGCTTTTCTTTAATGCCTTTTAGCTAGCATGAGATTTCAATGATGCTCGCATAAAAATAAGAATTACCGAAAAAGAGCATCATGATCACATGGCAAGCACTTTTTAAGCCTAAACCACTTTCCTATGCATAGGGATTTTGTGAGCAAATAACTTTTGGGAGCAAGAATCAACTAGCATAGGAGGCAAAACAAACATAACTTCAATATTTTCAACACATAGAGGAAACTTGATATTATTGCAATTCCTACAAGCATATGTTCCCCCCCCTAATAAATTTTCAGTGGCATCATGAATGAATTCAAAAATATAGCCATCACATAAAGCATTCTTTTCATGATACATAAGCATAGAATTTTTGTTACTCCCTACATAAGCAAATTTATTCTCATCAATAGTGGTGGGAGCAAACTCACCAAATAACTGCCATGTGGATCTTGATTGGCATAATCATATTGAGAATTAAAATTGTGATGACAAGTTTCATGGTTATCATTATTCTTTATAGCATACATGTCATCACCATAATCATCATGGATAGCAACTTTGTTATCATAGTCAATTGAAGCCTCATCCAAAATGGTGGATTCATCACTAAATAAGTCGACCTCTCCAAATCCCTTTCATCATTATAATCATCATAAATAGGAGGCTGCAATAATTATAACAATTTGCACATCAAATCTTGGGGACTAAAATATCATCTTCATCAAACATAGCATCCCCAAGCTTATGGCTTTGCATATCATTAGCATCATGGATTATTCAAAAGAATTCATACTACAACATTGCAATCATTTTCATCATTAAATATTTTGTGCATACCTTTTTAATGACTTCTTCTTCTACAATTGAGCAAAATTTTATGATCCATCATTTTTCAAGAAATATATATATAAAGATGATCAATAATATGATGCAACCCTCAATTCCATTTTTATGTAGTTTTCTTTTATAAAACCAACTAGTGATAAAATGGGAAACTAAAGAATCGGATTGCACGATCTAAAGTTATATCTTCAAGCACTCACGTCCCCGGCAACGGCGCCAGAAAAGAAACTTGATGTCTCTACGCAACTTTACTCTTGTGACTCGTGTTTGGGCCTCCAAGCGTAGAGTTTTGTACGACAATAGCAATTTCCCTCACGTAGATGACCAAGGTTTATCAATCTGTGGGAGGCGTAATGGAAGATAGTCTCTCTCAAACGACCCTACACAAATACAAGACATCTCTTGTGTCCCCCACACCCCAATACATGGCAAATTGTATGGTTGCACTAGTTCGGCGAAGAGATGGTGATAAAGTGTAAATATGGATGGTAGAAATATATTTTTATAATCTGAATAAATAAAAACCAAGGTAGAAAATAGTAAACGGGCACAAAAACGGTATTGCAAGCTTGAAAACACAGTCCTAGGGTCCGTACTTTCACTAGTGCAATCTCTCAACATTGCCTAATATAATTGGATCAATATCCATCCCCAAATTGCGATGAAGAATCACTCCATTTTCCTATCTAGCGAGAACATAGACGGATTGTTTGTAGGTTACGAAACCACCTCAACGCTCATTCTTTCCGTCCGATCTATTCAAGAGTTCTCTAAAATAACCAAAGCTATTCTTCCCGTTCGATCTATCCTAGAGTTCGTACTAAATAACACCAAAGCAATTCATATTCATATACTCAATCCACACAAGAACTGCAAAGAGTGCCCCAAGATTTCTACCGGAGAAACAAGACAAGAACGTGCATCAACCCCTATGCATAGATTACCCCAATGTCACCTCGGGAATCCGCGAGTTGAGTGCCAAACATATATCAAGTGAATCAATACGATACCCCATTGTCACCACGAGTATTCAATTGCAAGACATATATCAAGTGTTCTCAAATCCATAAAGTATTCAATCCGATAAACAACAACTCTCAAAGGGAAACTCAGTTCATCACAACAAGATAGAGAGGGTGAAAACACCATATGATTCCGGCTATATTAACAAGCCCGCAATACATCAAGATCGTGACATCTCAAGAACATGAGAGAGAGAGAAGAGATTAACCAACATAGCTACTCGGCACAAACCCTCACCCCGAGGTGGGACTACTCCCTCCTCATCTGGTTGGCACCGGGATGATGAAGATGGGCCACCGATGATGATCTCCCCCCCGCGGGTGCCGGGAACGGGGTCTAGATTGGTTTTCTCGTGGCTACAGAGCCTTGCGTGGTGGAACTTCTGATCTAGGGTAACCCCGAAGGGTTTTGGAATATTTGGGATTTAATAGGGCGGAGAGGGGGCGCGGGAGGCCACCGAGGTGGCACAACCCACCTGGGCGCGCCTGGGGGCCCAGCGCCCCTGGTGGATTGTGCCCCCTCGAGCACCCCCCCCCCCCCAGGTGCTGCTCTAGCCCATTGGTGGTCTTCTGGTCCATAAAAAATCCATAAAAAAGTTTCGCGTGTTTTGGACTCCGTTTGATATTGATTCCTGCGATGTAAAAAACATGCAAAAAACAGCAACTGGCACTTGGCACTATGTCAATAGGTTAGTACCAAAAATGATATAAAATGACTATAATGATTGTAAAACATCCAAGATGATAATATAACAGCATGGAACAATAAAAATTTAGATACCGTTGGAGACGTATCAAAATCGACGAGGTAGAAATCAGAAAGAGCATCAATTGTTGATGGTTAACAAGACCACTAGTTTTCAAGTAAAAGGGCAAAGGAAAGAAAGGGAACTTCAAGAGAATGGCAAGCAAGTTGCCACTCCTGCAAAAAGCCCAAGCTAGACCTAAGCCTGAAACTGAGTGCTTCTACAGCAAAGGGAATGGTCACTGGAAGCGGAACTACCCCCAAATAATTGGCGAATAAAAGGATGGCAAAGTGAACAAAGGTATATTGATATACATGTTATTGATGTGTACTTTACTAGTGTTCATAGTAACCCCAGGGTATTTGATACCGGTTTAGTTGCTAAGATTATAACTCGAACAGGAGTTGCAAAATGAACAGAGACTAGTTAAGGTCGAGGTGACGATGTTGTTGGAAGTGATTCCAAGGTTGATAAGATCACCATCGCACACTCCCTCTACCTTCGGGATCAGTGTTGGACCTAAAATAAGTGTTTTTGGTGTTTGCATTGAGCTGAATATGATTGGGATCATGTTTATTGCGATACAGTTATTCATTTAAGTCAGAGAATAATTGTTGTTGTTCTGTTTACATGAATAAAACCTTCTATGGTCATACACCCAATGTAAATGGTTTATTGAATCTCGATCGTAGTGATACACATATTCATAATATTGATGCCAAAAGATGCAAAGTTGATAATGATAGTGCAACATATTTGTGGAACTGCCATTTAGGTCATATTGGTGTAAAGCGCATGAAGAAACTCCATGCGGATGGACTTTTGGATCACTTGATTATGATCATTTGATGCTTGCGAACCATGCCCATGGGCAAGATGACTAAAACTCCGTTCTCCGGAACAATGGAGCGAGCTACTGACTTATTGGAAATAATACATACCGATTGTATGCGGTCCAATGAGTTGTTGAGGCTCGCGGCGGGTATCGTTATTTTCTAACCTTCACAGATGATTTGAGCAGATATGGGTATATCTACTTAATGAAACACAAGTCTGAAAACATTTGAAAAGTTCAAAGAATTTCAGAGTGAATGGAGAATCTCGTAACAGAAAATAAAGTTTTCTACGATCTGATCGCGGAGGCGCAATATTTGAGTCTACGAGTTTGGCCTTCATTTAAACAATGTGGATATATTTCACAACTCACGCCACCTGGAACACCACAACGTAATGGTGTGTCCGAACGTCGTAACCGTACTTTAATTAGATATGGTGCGATCTATGATGTCTCTTACCGATTTACCACTATCGTTTTGGGGTTATGCCATTAGAGACAGCTGCATTCATTCACGTTAAATAGAGCCCGTCTAAATCCACCATTGAGACACCCATATGAACTGTGGTTTGGCAAGAAACCTAAGCCGTCGTTTCATAAAGTTTGGGTTGCGATGCTTATGTGAAAAAGCTTCAGCCTGATAAGCTCGAACCCAAATCGGAGAAGTGCGTCTTCATAGGATACCCAAATAACCTGTTGGGTACACCTTCTATCACAGATCCGAAGGCAAGATCTTTGTTGCTAAGAATGGATCCTTTCTAAGAAAGAGTTTCTCTCTCGGAAGAATTGAGTGAGGAAAAGTAGAACTTGATGAGGTACTTGTACTTTCTCTCGAATTGGAAAGTAGCTCATCACAAAACCATTCCTGTGATCCTACCCAACTAGTGAGGAAGCTAATGATAATGATCATGAAACTTCGGATCAAGTTTACTACCGAACCTCGTAGGTCAACCAGAGCATGTTCTGCACCAGAGTGGTACGGTAATCTGTTCTGGAAGTCATGTTACTAGACCATGATGAACCTACGAACTATGAGGAAGCGATGATGAGCCCAGATTCCGCAAAATGGCTTGAGGCCATGAATCTGAGATAGGATCGATGTATGGAGAACAAAGTATGGACTTTGGTGGACTTGCCCGATGATTGGCAAGCCATAGAGAATAAATGGGTCTTCAAAGGAAGACGGACATTGATGGTAGTGTTACTATCTACAAAGCTCGATTGTCGCAAAAGGTTTTCGACAAGTTTCAAGGTGTTGACTACGATGAGATTTTCTCACTCTATCGATGCTTAAGTCTATCCGAATCACGTTAGCATTGCCGCATTTATGAAATCTGGCAAATGGATATCAAAACTGCATTCCTTAATGGATTTATTAAAGAAGAGTTGTATATGATGCAACCAGAAGGTTTTGTCAATCCTAAAGGGGGCTAACGAAATGTGTAAGCTCCAGCAATCCATCTATAGACTGGTGCAAGCATCTCGGAGTTGGAATATACGCTTTGATGAGTTGATCAAGAACATATATTTTTTATACAGACTGCGGTGAAGCCTGTATTTACAAGAAAGTGAGTGGGAGCACTACAGCCTTTCTAATAAGTATATGTGAATGACATATTGTTGATCAGAAATGATGTAAATTTTCTAGAAAGCATAAAGGAGTGTTTGAAAGGAGTTTTCCAAAGAAAGACCTCATGAAGCTCTTACGTATTGAGCATCAAGATCTATAGAGTAGATCAAGACGCTTGATAAGACTTTCGATGAGTACATACCTTGATAAGATTTTGAAAGAGTTTCAAAATGGATCATCAAGAAGGAGTTCTTGCCTGAGTTGTAAGGTTAGAAGTTGAGTAAGTCTCAAAACTCGACCATGGCAAAAGTAGAGAGAGAATGAAAGTCTTCCCTATGCCTCAGCCATAGGTTCTATAATAATGCCATGCGGTGTAACAAACCTGTTGTGTACCTTGCCATGAGTTTGGCAAGGGGGTACGATAGTGATCCAGGAGTGGATCACTGGACAGCGATCAAAGTTTTCCTTAGTTACCTAAGAGGACTAAGGAAATAATTTCTCGGTTATGAGGTGATAAAGAGTTCATCGTAAGATTTACGTTGATGCAAGCTTTTTACACTGATCCGATGACTCTGAGTCTCAATCTGGAAATATTGAAGTGGGAGCAATTAGCTAAGTAAGTCCATGCAGAGCATTGTAGACATAGAAAATTTGCAAAATACATACGGCTCTGAATGTGGCAGATCCTTGACTAAACTTCTCTCACAAGCAAACATGATCACACCTTATACTCTTTGGGTGTTAATCACATAGCGATGTGAACTAGATTATTGACTCTAGTAAACCCTTTGGGTGTTGGTCACATGCGATGTGAACTATTGGTGTTAAATCACATGACGAATGTGGACTAAGATTATTGACTCTAGTGCAAGTGGGAGACTGAAGGAAATATGCCCTAGAGGCAATAATAAAGTTGTTATTTTATATTTCCTTATATCATGATAAATGTTTTATTATTCATGCTAGAATTGTATTAACCGAAACTTGATACATGTGTGGATACATAGGCAAACACAGTGTCCCTAGTAAGCCTCTACTAGACTAGCTCGTTAATCAAAGATGGTTAAGTTTCCTAACATAGACATGTGTTGTCATTTGATGAATGGGATCACTCATTAGGAGAATGATGTGATGACAAACCCATCCGTTAGCTTAGCATAATGATCATTAAGTTTTTTGCTATTGCTTTCTTCATAGCATATACATATTCCTTTGACTATGAGATTATGCAACTCCCGATACCGGGGAATACCTTATGTGCTATCAACTCACAACGTAACTGGGTGATTTAGAATGCTCTACAGGTAATCTCTGAAGTGTTTGTTGGGTGGCATAGATCGAGATTAGGATTGTGTCACTCCGAGTATCGAGAGGTATCTCTGGGCCCTCCTCGGTATGCCACATCATAAAAGCCTTGCAAGCAATGTGACTAATGATTTGTTGTTTGTGGATGATGCATTATAGAACGAGTAAGAGACTTGCCGGTAACGAGATTAAGTAGGTATGAAGATACCGACAATCGAATCTCGGCAAGTAACAAACCAATGACAAAGGGAATAACGTATGTTGTCATAACGGTTTCGACCGATAAAGATCTT
>CM022301.1:500585-593172 GCA_011799875.1 Thinopyrum elongatum | reverse complement strand
GCAGGAATAATATAATTTTTAACAAACAACATATTTTAACTTTTTGCAGGTCATTTTCAGAGCTACCGCATGCATGGATCCATACGTGGTCCTTACTCACTCCTACGGACTCCAGGGAGCCATTGGTTACTGGGTGCAACCAGTGGGAGATGGTAGCATGGGCTATATTCAACCGGTTTGGATGACGGTCGCATAACAGGATAGGAGTCTAGGGAGCTTGTCCTTTACATTGTCATACCGGTTGTGATATTGAGCATTCACATTATTTTCCTTTTGCTCCGCTTGCGAGCTGTAATACTTTTATGAATTTGTGCTACTTTCGAGACTTTTTAATAAGATGACTGCATGCATCGTTCCGATGCAGAGGCGGGGGGCAAGCCTCCTTTTCCAAAAAAATTAGAGCTGGCTATACTACAGATCATATTGTACAGGCATCATTTAATTAATTGAATTGTATCTAGGATACATCATCAGATCACGCCATTTACAATAATAGATATTACCAGCAAAGAAATAATAGCAATTGAAAAAAAATACCTTTGGTTATTGGACGCCATGAGACGGGACAACAGCGAGATGGGGGGCGCCATGAGACGGAGGATGCCGCCAGATGTGGGTTCTTATCTAATCAAATTCCATCGTACAACCAAAACAAGATTAAGAGGAATTTTCTTTAGATAGCCTCACATAGACCATCCAACACGTCCCAATTTTGCGAGAACCAAGCAGATCATCAACAAGCTCTCAAAACATTGCTCATGAGGCTCTAAAGTCTGAATTCGAGTGTGTCTTGTACTGTAATTGTTTAGCTCATAGAGATAGCCCTTGTGGGATCATAGATTCTATGGCTATAGGCAAATGTTGCAGGCTATGCAATTCACGCTATAATTGACTGAAAATTTGGCACCTCTCCCTGTTAAAGAAAAGGTTGCAATGCAGAATAGTGGTACAAAAAAATAGAAGATTAAAAGAACTAAAAATTACCAAGAAGAAAAAAAATAACAAGTGTGAACCAGATCGGTGTTACCTTTGTGACGTATACTCGCATACACCCTTCCAAAAATAATAATCAAAGCAAGCGGCTGCAGGATTAAAAAAGGAAGGACATGTGTGCAGTTCGTGTGCTCTTGAAATTTTGGTATGAAAGAATGCATTTTATTTCAGCGCAAAAAAAGAAAAAGAAATGATGATAGGTTTTTTTTTGCGAGAAAAACTTCCGATCTTTCATCAACTGTCAAGGTAGTACAAAGAACACTAGAAGTAAAATTTACATCCAGGTCCATAGACCACCTAGCGACGACTACAAGCACTGGAGCGAGCCGAAGGCGCGCCGCCGTCATCGCCCCTCCCTCATCGGAGCCGAGCAAACATTGTTGTAGTAGACAGTCGGGAAGTCGTAGTGCTAAGGCCCCATAGGACCAGCGCACCAGAACAGCAACCGCCGCGATGAAAGAAGCATAGACTGGAAGGATCCAACCTGCAGACACACAGACGTAACGAACGAAGACCATCCAGTCGGATCCACACGAAGACAAACGCCGACCGGATCCCACGAGATCCGCCGGAGACAAACCCTCCACACGCCTTTCGATGATGCTTGAAACATCACCGGGACGGGAGCTAGGCGGGGAGGACCTTATTCCTTCTTCAAGAAGTCGCCGCCGCCCATCTTCTTGAGCATGGCACAAACCTAACTAAACTCAGAAAACCATCTAAAAGCGGAGCCCTCCCGCTAGCAAGAGCCGGGATCCACCGTGCCTCCATGGTCCAAGGACCATAGGAGATGAGGCGGACCGGCGGCGCCGGCGAGAGGCAAGGAAACCCTAGATGGGAGTGGCACGTGGGCAGGAGTTGCTTTCCTTGTATTAAAGAAGAAAATGATGATAGGTTATAGAAAAACAAGTACATACACCAAATGAAAGGAAGCACATTTTTCATTTGCAAAAAGCAACAACCAGGCAACTACCAATTTAAAGGAACACATTTGGTTTTATTCTAACCTGGATCCAAGAGGCATCAAATGCATGAATCCAATATTGTGACAGTGCCACAGGGCACGGCAACATTCCAGCAACTTGACAGAAGATGTGTTGTCGAACACACCGTATATTGACAGTGATGTTACTTGAACCAGTACAAATTCGTACTAAATGATTCGTCATTTCTTAATAAAAAAGATAGACAAATGGCAATCTTAATTGCTCAATAGAAAAGCATTGCCAAACAAAACTCCACTTGTGCGTCTGACAGATTGTGAGACTGCAAGCGGCCAATAGCTTTCCATGTTCAATCCCACCAGGTCAGATCCCACCAAGTGGTGTTGATTTAGTCTATAGGAGAGTGAAATCTTATTATAACTCATTGATAAAACATAGACATATTCTGCATCAACTAATGCAGAGACAAATAGTATAATCTATGAACTTTAACTGGAGGAGTAATATTAAAGGCTACATGGATCGTTTTCCAAAGCAATTTCGCGAGTGGGCACTCTATGAACAAGCGTTGTATTGTTTCATCATGATCACAAAAACAACAACGTGAACTACCTACCCACCGCCTCTTTAATAAGTTATCTTTGCTAAGGATCACTTGCTTGTGTACGAACCACATAAAAAAATTAATATGCAAGGGAACCTTAACCTTCCAAATATGTAACGATCTCGAGATTGGGCCATAATTAATTAGATCCATGTAAAAAGATTTCACCGTAAACACCCCATTTCTAGCTAACTTCCAGTGCATCGAATCGGGTTGGTCGAATAATTGAACATCTATCAATCTTCGTACCAAGTGCATCCAGGCATTCCATCGCTCACCAACTAACGCTCGTCTGAACTGAACATTCAAGGGAATCGATTGAAATATTGTGCCTACGTAATCTCCTTACGTTGCACAATGTTATATAGGGTGGGGTATTGTATGGCTAGTGGCGTCTCCCCTAACCACGTATCCTCCCAAAATCTTATTGACATCCCATTGCCAACCAAGAATTTGACCCTACGAAAGAACAAATCTTTCGTTCGCATGAGTCCCTTCTAGAATGGCGAGTCAGTTGGTCTCGCGGTGACCTGAGCTAGCGTTTTCGATTGTAGATACTTGTTGCATAGTATTTGTGCCCATATACCCTCCAGCTCTGTCTCTAACCTGTAGAGCCATTTACTCATAAGACATTTATTCTTGATTTCAAGGTTTTCAACACCGAGACCCCCCTGGTCCTTGGGTCGGCATAAAACATCCCATCGTGCAAGACGCTATTTCTTCTTGGCCTCATCTGACTGCCAAAAGAATCGAGATCGAAAAAAATCAAGTCTCTTCCACACCCCTTTCAGTACCTCGAAGAAAGATAGTAGGAACATCGGCATACTAGTAAGTACTGAGTTGATCAGCACTAGCTGACCTCCATACGACATTAGCTTGCCCTTCCAGCAACTAAGCTTTTTTTCAATTCGATCTTCGATGCACTTCCATTCTTTATTAGATAGCTTACGGTGATGAATCGGTATGCCCAAATAACTGAAGGGCAAAGAACCTAATTCACAACCAAACAATTGTCTATATGTGTCTTGCTCTTCTTTGGCCTTACCAAAGCAGAAAAACTCGCTCTTGTGAAAGTTTATTTTTAATCCAGACAATTGTTCGAAGAAACATAATATGAGTTTCATATTCCGCGCTTTTGCAATGTCATGTTCCATGAAAAGGATAGTGTCGTCAGCGTACTGTAAAATGGAGACTCCCCCATCGACCAGATGAGGGACAAGTCCATCCACTTGACCGTTTTCCTTGGCCCTGCCTATAAGAATGGTCAACATATCAGCCACTATATGAAAAAGGAGAGGAGACATTGAATCCCCTTGTCTCAATCCCTTGTGTGTCTGAAAGTAGTGACCAATATCATCGTTAACCTTGATTCCGACACTACCTTTTTGGACTAGAGAACCCACTTGGTTCCGCCATGCCTCATTAAAACCTTTCATGCGCATTGCCTGCTGAAGGAAAGGCCATTTAACTTTATCATATGCCTTCTCGAAATCCACTTTGAAGATAACCTCATCCAGCTTCTTCGAATGAATTTCATGCAGCGTTTCATGCAGGACGACGACACCTTCAAGAATGTGTCTCCCAGGCATGAAAGCGGTCTGGCTCGGTTGTGAAGGAAATATGCCCTAGAGGCAATAATAAAGTTGTTATTTTATATTTCCTTATATCATGATAAATGTTTATTATTCATGCTAGAATTGTATTAACCGGAAACTTGATACATGTGTGGATACATAGACAAAACACAGTGTCCCTAGTAAGCCTCTACTAGACTAGCTCGTTAATCAAAGATGGTTAAGTTTCCTAACCATAGACATGTGTTGTCATTTGATGAACGGGATCACATTATAAGGAGAATGATGTGATGGAAAAGACCCATCCGTTAGCTTAGCATAATGATCGTTAAGTTTTATTGCTATTGCTTTCTTCATGGCATACACATATTCCTTTGACTATGAGATTATGCAACTCCCGAATACCGGAGGAATACCTTGTGTGCTATCAAACGTCACAACGTAACTGGGTGATTATAAAGATGCTCTACAGGTATCTCCGAAGGTGTTTGTTGGGTTGGCATAGATCGAGATTAGTATTTGTCACTCCGAGTATCGGAGAGGTATCTCTGGGCCCTCTCGGTAATGCACATGATAAGAAGCCTTGCAAGCAATGTGACTAATGAGTTAGTTACGGGATGATGCATTAAAGAACGAGTAAAGAGACTTGCCGGTAACGAGATTGAACTAGGTATGAAGATACCGACGATCGAATCCCGGGCAAGTAACATACCGATGACAAAGGGAATAACGTATGTTGTGATAACGGTTCGACCGATAAAGATCTTCGTAGAATATGTGGGAGCCAATATGAGCATCTAGGTTCCGCTATTGGTTATTGACCGGAGAGGTGTCTCGGTCATGTCTACATAGTTCTCGAACCCGTAGGGTCCGCACGCTTAACGTTCGATGACGATTTTGTATTATATGAGTTATGTGATTTGGTGACCGAATGTTGTTCGGAGTTCCGGATGAGATCGCGGACATGACGAGGAGTCTCGAAATGGTCGACAGGTAAAGATTGATATATAGGATGATGGTATTCGGACACCAGAAGTGTTTTGGGATGCACCGGGTACTTATCGGGTCACCGGAAGGGGTTCCGGGCACCCCCGGCAAAAGATATGGGCCTTATGGGCCAAGAGGGGAAACACACCAGCCACAAAGGGGCTGGTGCCCCACCATATGGGCTGGCCAAATTGGAGAAGGAAAGGGGAAGGAGGAAAGGAAAAAGGGAATAGGATTCCCCCTTTCCCCTCTTCCCTTCCTACTCCGAATAGGAATAGGAAAGGGGGGAGGCCGAATTGGGAGGACACCAAGTAGGATTCCTCCTACTTGGGGCGCCCCCTTGGCTGCCTCTCCTCCCCTCCAATCTATATATATATATATGTGGGGGGGGACACCTCTAGAACACACAACATTGATTCCTAGCCGTGTGCGGCGCCCCCCTCCACAGTTTACGCCTCCGGTCATATCTTCGTAGTGCTTAGGCGAAGCCCTGCGCGGATCACTTCACCATCACCGTCACCACGCCGTCGTGCTGGCGGAACTCTCCCTCGACACTTTGCTGGATCAAGAGTTCGAGGGACATCATCGAGCTGAACGTGTGTAGAACTCGGAGGTGCCGTACGTTCAGTGCTTGATCGGTCGGAACGAGAAGAAGTTCGACTACATCAACCGCGTTGTCAAACGCTTCCGCTTTCGGTCTACGAGGGTACGTGGACACACTCTCCCCCTCTCGTTGCTATGCATCTCGTAGATAGATCTTGCGTGAGCGTAGGAATTTTTTTGAAATTGCATGCTACGTTTCCCAACAGTGGCATCCGAGCCAGGTCTATGCGTAGATGATATGCACGAGTAGAACACAAAGATTTGTGGGAGGTGATAGTCATACTGCTTACCACCAACGTCTTATTTTGATTCGGCGGTATTGTTGGATGAAGCGGCCCGTACCAACCTTACATGACCACGTTCATGAGACCGGTTCCACCGACAGACATGCAACTAGTTTTGCATAAAGGTGGCTGGGGGGTGTCTGTTTCTCCAACTTTAGTTGAATCGAATTTGACTACGGCCGGTCCTTGTTGAAGGTTAAAACAGCAAACTTGACGAAACACCGTTGTGGTTTTGATGCGTAGGTAAGAACGGTTCTTACTAGAAGCCCGTAGCAGCCACGTAAAACTTGCAACAACAAAGTAGAGGACGTCTAACTTGTTTTTGCAGGGCATGTTGTGATATGATATGGTCAAGACATGATGTGATATACGTTGTTGTATGAGATGATCATGTTTTGTAAAAGTTATCGGCAACTGGCAGGAGCCTTATGGTTGTCGCTTTATTGTATGAAATGCAAACGCCATGTAATTGCTTGACTTTATCACTATGCGTTAGCGATAGTTGTAGAAGCAATAGTTGGCGAGACGACCACGACGCTTCGATGGAGATTGAGGTGTCAAGCCGGTGAAGATGGAGATCGAGGTGTCAAGCCGGTGACGATGGAGATCATGACGGTGCTTTGGAGATGGAGATCAAAGGCACAAGATGACGATGGCCATATCATGTCACATATTTTGATTGCATGTGATGTTTATCTTTTATACATCTTATTTTGCTTAGTACGGCGGTAGCATTATAAGATGATCCCTTACTAAAATTTCAAGGTATACGTGTTCTCCCTGTGTATGCACCGTTGCGACAGTTCGTCGTGCCGAGACACCACGTGATGATCGGGTGTGATAAGCTCTACGTTCACATACAACGGGTGCAAGACAGTTTTGCACATGCGGAATACTTTGGTTAAACTTGACGAGCCTAGCATGTACATACATGGCCTCGGAACACTGGAGACCGAAAGGTCGAACGTGAATCATATAGTAGATATGATCAACATAGAGATGTTCACCATTGAAAACTACTCCATCTCACGTGATGATCGGACATGGTTTAGTTGATTTGGATCACGTGATCATTTAGATGACTCGAGGGATGTCTATCTAAGTGGGAGTTCTTAAGTAATTTGATTAATTGAACTTTAATTTATCATGAACTTAGTCATGATAGTATTTGCAAATTATGTTGTAGATCAATAGCTCGCGTTGTAGCTCCCCTATGTTTTTTGATACGTTCCTAGAGAAAACTAAGTTGAAATATGATAGTAGCAATGATGCAGACTGGGTCCGTGATCTGAGGATTATCCTCATTGCTGCACAGAAAAATTATGTCCTTGATGCACCACTAGGTGACATACCTATTGCAGGAGCATATGTAGACGTTATGAACGTTTTGACAAGCTCGATATGATGACTACTTGATAGTTTAGTGCGCCATGCTTTACGGCTTAGAACCGAGACTTCAAAAACATTTTGAATGCCACGGAGCTCATGAGATGTTCCAAGAGCTGGAATTGGTATTTCAGACTCATGCCCGAGTTGAGAGGTATGAGATCTCTGACAAGTACTTTGCCTACAAGATGGAGGAGAATAGCTCAACCAGTGAGCATGTGCTCAGAATGTCTGAGTACTACAAATCAGTTGAATCAAGTGGGAGTTAATCTTCCAGATAAGATAGTGATTGACAGAGTTCTCTAGTCACTATTACCAAGTTACTGGAACTTCATGATGAACTATAATATGCAAGGGACAATGAAAACGATTCCCGAGCTCTTCGTGATGCTGAAATCTGATGTCTCCTACGCAACTTTATTCTTGTAGACTCATGTTGGGCCTCCAAGCGCAGAGTTTTGTAGGACAGTAGCAATTTTCCCTCAAGTGGATGACCTAAGGTTTATCAATCTGTGGGAGGCGTAGGATGAAGATAGTCTCTCTCAAACGACCCTGCAACCAAATACAACAAATCTCTTGTGTCCCCAACATACCCAATACAATGGCAAATTGTATACGTGCACTAGTTCGGCGAAGAGATGGTGATAAAAGTGTAATATGGATGGTAGAAATATATTTTTATAATCTGAATAAATAAAAACAGCAAGGTAGCAAATAGTAAATGGGCACAAAAACGGTATTGCAATGCTTGAAAACAAGGCCTAGGGTCCGTACTTTCACTAGTGCAATCTCCCAACAGTGCTAATATAATTGGATCATATAACCATCCCTCAAAGTGCGATGAAGAATCACTCCAAAGTTCCTATCTAGCGGAGAATATAAGACGGAATTGTTTGTAGGGTACGAAACCACCTCAAAGCTATTCTTTCCGTTCGATCTATTCAAGAGTTCGTACTAAAATAACACAAAGCTATTCTTTCTGTTCGATCTATCCTAGAGTTCGTACTAAAATAACACCAAAGCAAATTCATATTCATAATACTCAATCCAACACAAAGAACTTCAAAGAGTGCCCCAAGATTTCTACCGGAGAAACAAAGACAAGAACGTGCATCAACCCCTATGCATAGATTACCCCAATGTCACCTCAGGAATCCGCGAGTTGAGTGCCAAAACATATATCAAGTGAATCAATACGATACCCCATTGTCACCACGAGTATTCAATTGCAAGACATATATCAAGTGTTCTCAAATCCATAAAAGTATTCAATCCGATAACAACGAAATCTCAAAGGGAAAAATCAATTCATCACAACAAGACAGAGAGGGGAAAACACCATATGATCCGACTATATTAACAAAGCCCGCGATACATCAAGATCGTGACATCTCAAGAACACGAGAGAGAGAGAGATTAAACACATAGCTACTGGTACAAACCCTCAGCCCCGAGGGTGGACTACTCCCGCCTCATCGTGGTGGCCGCCGGGATGATGAAGATGGCCACCGGTGATGATCTCCCCCGCCGGCAGGGTGCCGGAACGGGGTCTAGATTGGTTTCTCATGGCTACAGAGCCTTGCAGCAGCGGAACTTCTGATCTAGGTTAACCCCGAAGGGTTTTGGAATATTTGGGATTTTATAGGGCGAAGAGGGGGTGCGGGAGGCCACCGAGGTTGGCACAATCCACCTGGGCGCGCCTGGGGGCCCAGGCGAGCCCTGGTGGGTTGTGCCCCCCGGGGCACCCCCCAGGTGCTGCTCTGGCCCATTGGTGGTCTTCTAGTCCATAAAAAATCCACAAAAAGTTTCGCGGTGTTTGGACTCCGTTTGATATCGATTTCGTGTGATGTAAAAAAATGCAAAAAACAGCAACTGGCACTTGGCACTATGTCAATAGGTTAGTACCAAAAAATGATATAAAATGATTATAAAACATCCAAGAATGATAATATAACAGCATGGAACAATCAAAAGTTATAGATACACTGGAGACGTATCAGCATCCCCAAGCTTAATTCCTGCTCGTCCTCGAGTAGGTAAATGAGAAAAACAGAACTTTTGATGTGGAATGCTGCCTAACATGTTCATCACATATTCTTTTCTTTGTAGCATGGACATTTGGACTTTTATATGGTTCAAAGCAATAGTCTAATTTTGACATGATAACTTAAATACTCAAGCATATCAACAAGCAACCATGTCTTTCAAAATATCAACGCTAAAATAAGTTATCCCTAGCCCATCATGCTCAATCATTGATCCATTCATGAAACACACTCGCATATTAGCTACACCCAATGCTCAAGTACGATCATAGTGCCCCCTATTTGGTGCTTTATAAGAGAAGACGGAGACTCAAATTAAAAAGAAAAATTGCATAAAGTAAATAGAATGTCCCTTCGCATAGGGAAGTAGGGATTTATAGAGGTGCCAGAGCTCAAAGCGAAAATTGAGAGATAAAAACATTTTGAGAGGCATACTTTTCCCACCAACGAGAATGACTTAGAGCTCCCAACACTTTCCATGCTAGATATATCATAGGCGGTTCCCAAACAGAAAATAAAGTTTATTCCTTTTTCCACCATACTTTCACTTTCCATGGCTAACCGTATCCACGGGTGCCCTCCATACCAACACTTTCCAAGGAATTTATTATTTGACAACATAAAGTAAATTCATTTTTCATTTCGGGACTGGGCATCCCTAATACCTTTGCCTTACTCTCGTGCAATGACAAGTGAATAAACACTCATCGTGAGAATAGCACATCTAGCATGGAAAATATTGGCCACCCCTCACTGCATCGCGAGCGGTACGAGCACACAAAAGAGAAATTTATTTTGAAATTAGAGATGGCACATACAAATTTGCTTAGAACGGCAAAAGAATACCGCATATAGGTAGGTATAGTGGACTCATGTGGCAAAACTGGTTTAAAGGATTTTGGATGCACAAGTAGTGATCATACTTAGTGCAAGATGAAGGCTAGCAAAAGATTGAGAAGCGACCAACCAAGAAACGAATAATCTCATAAGCAAGCATTGAGCATAATTAACACCGAATAATGCACCACAATTAGGATGTAATTTCATTGCATAACTATTGACTTTCGTGCTTGCATAGGGAATCACAAACCTTAACACCAATATTCTTACTAAAGCATAATTACTCATCAACATGACTCACATATCACATCATCATATCTCAAAACTATTACAAGGAATCAAGTTTACTTTGTCTAATGATCTTCATCAAAGTTTTTATTATATCCTTCTTGGATATCTATCACTTTGGAACTAATTTTCATGTGTTGCTTTTGATAAGCTCAAACAAATATAAGTGAAGATCATGAGCATAATATTTCTTTCTATCAAATTAATTTAAGTGAAGCAAGATAGAATTTCTTAAAAAATAATAAAGCACACTGTGCTAAAAAAGATATAAGTGAAGCACTAGAGCAATTCCTTAGAAAAGAGCTTCGTTGGCGGGATGTGAGTGCCGCTTACCTAGCCTCTCTGGCAACTATTTGAGGACTCTATTTTATTTAAAAACGTTCAGTTCTAAGTATTTTATTAAAACAGCAAGCAAAACAAAATAAAATGACAATCCAAGAATAGCACAACTCATGTGAAGAAGCAAAAACTTAGGCTCAACCGATACTAACCGATAATTGTTGAAGAAAAAAGGTGGGATGCCTACCGGGGCATCCCCAAGCTTAGATGCTTGAGACTTCTTGAAATATTATCTTGGGATGCCTTGGGCATCCCCAAGCTTGAGCTTTTGTGTCTCCTTAATTCCTCTCATATCACGGTTTTCCTAAATCTCAAAAGCTTCATCCACACAAAACTCAACAAGAACTCGTGAGATAAGTTAGTATAAACCAATGCAAAAACCTTATCATTCTCTACTGTAGCAAATCACTAAAATTATTATTCAACATTTCATACTAAATGCCTCTGCATATTTAATACTCCTATCCTCAAATAGAATCATTAAACAAGCAAACATATGCAAACATAACAGCAATCTGCCAAAACAGTACAGTCTGTAAGAATGCAAGAGTATCAATACTTATTTAACTCAAAAAATTATGAAAATTTAACACACTGTAGAAAATTTATCATAGCTTATTTTGCAAAAAGTTTCAACATTTTATCACATTCTGAATTTTCTAGGGAATTTTTGCAACAGCGGTAAACTTTCTGTTTTTAAACAGCAACATGTAGACTTCCAAAATAAGCATGGTAAAGGCTATCCTTGACATTTTCATTGAAAATAAAGAAGCAAAACATTATTCTAACTAAAATAAAGCAAATCCTAACAAAATAAAATGATGCACCAAGCAAAACACATATCATGTGACGAATGAAAATATAGCCTCAAGTAAGGTTACCGATAATGTTGGAGACGAAAGCGGGGATGCCTTCCAGGGCATCCCCGAGCTTAGTTGCTTGGATCTTCCTTGGATATTAACTTGGGGTGCCTTGGGAATCCCCAAGCTTAGGGTCTTGTCACTACTTATTATCCTCATATCGACATCTCACCCAAAACTTGAAAACTTCAATCACACAAAACTTAACGGAACTTTGTGAGATAGGTTAGTATGATAAAGAGCAAACCATTTCACTTTTGGTACTGTCAATGAAAAGATTCATAATTGTTATCACACAATTCCTACTGTAGCATATCATTTCCACAATTTATATTGAGCAATATAAGCCATAGAAACTAGGAAACAAGCAAACTATGCATTGAAAACAGAATCTGTCAAAAACAGAACAGTCTGTAGTAATCTGTACTCCAACCATACTTCTACTCCTCCAAAAATTATGAAAAATTATTTAAATGTAGAAAATTTGTATATCTATATCCTGTAAAAAATCAGACCAAAATCACATTCTAGTGAATTTTAAAAATTCCTGGACTGAGCGCAAAAGTTTCTGTTTTTGCACAGATTCAAGTCAACTATCATCCACACTATCCCAAAGGCTTTACTTGGCACTTTATTGAAACAAAAGCAATAAAACATGATTACTACAGTAGCATAATCATGTGAACACACAAAAAATTAGGTAAAAGTGTTGGGTTGTCTCCCAACAAGCGCTTTTCTTTAATGCCTTTTAGCTAGGCATGATGATTTCAATGATGCTCGCATAAAAGATAAGAATTGAAACATGAAAAAGAGCATCATGAATCACATGGCAAGCACATTTAAGCCTAAACCACTTCCTATGCATAGGGATTTTGTGAGCAAATAACTTTTGGGAGCAAGAATCAACTAGCATAGGAAGGCAAAACAAACATAACTTCAATATTTTCAACACATAGAGAGGAAACTTGATATTATTGCAATTCCTACAAGCATATGTTCCCCCCTCATAATAATTTTCAGTGGCATCATGAATGAATTCAAAAATATAGCCATCACATAAAGCATTCTTTTCATGATACATAAGCATAGAAATTTTGTTACTCCCTACATAAGCAAATTTATTCTCATCAATAGTGGTGGGAGCAAACTCAACAAAATAACTGCCATGTGATACTTGATTGGCATAATCATATTGAGAATTAAAATTGTGATGACAAGTTTCATGGTTATCATTATTCTTTATAGCATACATGTCATCACCATAATCATCATGGATAGCAACTTTGTTATCATAGTCAATTGAAGCCTCATCCAAAATGGTGGATTCATCACTAAATAAAGTCATGACCTCTCCAAATCCACTTTCATCATTATAATCATCATAAATAGGAGGCATGCAATAATTATAACAAATTTGCACATCAAATCTTGGGGGACTAAAAATATCATCTTCATCAAACATAGCATCCCCAAGCTTATGGCTTTGCATATCATTAGCATCATGGATATTCAAAGAATTCATACTAACAACATTGCAATCATGTTCATCATTAAAATATTTTGTGCATAACATTTTAATGACTTCTTCTTCTAACAATTGAGCACAATTTTATGATCCATCATTTTCAAGAAATATATTATAAAGATGATCAATAATATGATGCAACCTCAATTCCATTTTTATGTAGTTTTCTTTTATAAAACCAAACTAGTGATAAAATGGGAAACTAAAAGAATCGATTGCAAGATCTAAAGTTATATCTTCAAGCACTCACCTCCCCGGCAACGGCGCCAGAAAAGAACTTGATGTCTACTACGCAACTTTACTCTTGTAGACTCGTGTTGGGCCTCCAAGCGTAGAGTTTTGTACGACAATAGCAATTTTCCCTCAAGTAGATGACCTAAGGTTTATCAATCTGTGGGAGGCGTAGGATGAAGATAGTCTCTCTCAAACGACCCTACAACCAAATACAAGAAATCTCTTGTGTCCCCAACACACCCAATACAATGGCAAATTGTATAGGTGCACTAGTTCGGCGAAGAGATGGTGATAAAAGTGTAATATGGATGGTAGAAATATATTTTTATAATCTGAATAAATAAAAACAGCAAGGTAGAAAATAGTAAACGGGCACAAAAACGGTATTGCAATGCTTGAAAACAAGTCCTAGGGTCCGTACTTTCACTAGTGCAATCTCTCAACAGTGCTAATATAATTGGATCATATAGCCATCCCTCAAAGTGCGATGAAGAATCACTCCAATTTTCCTATCTAGCGGAGAACATAAGACGGAATTGTTTGTAGGGTACGAAACCACCTCAAAGCTATTCTTTCCGTCCGATCTATTCAAGAGTTCTACTAAAATAACACAAAGCTATTCTTCCCGTTCGATCTATCCTAGAGTTCGTACTAAAATAACACCAAAGCAAATTCATATTCATAATACTCAATCCAACACAAAGAACTGCAAAGAGTGCCCCAAGATTTCTACCGGAGAAACAAAGACAAGAACGTGCATCAACCCCTATGCATAGATTACCCCAATGTCACCTCGGGAATCCGCGAGTTGAGTGCCAAAACATATATCAAGTGAATCAATACGATACCCCATTGTCACCACGAGTATTCAATTGCAAGACATATATCAAGTGTTCTCAAATCCATAAAAGTATTCAATCCGATAACAACAAAATCTCAAAGGGAAAACTCAGTTCATCACAACAAGATAGAGAGGGGAAAACACCATATGATCCGGCTATATTAACAAAGCCCGCAATACATCAAGATCGTGACATCTCAAGAACATGAGAGAGAGAGAGAGATTAAACACATAGCTACTGGCACAAACCCTCAGCCCCGAGGGTGGACTACTCCCTCCTCATCGTGGTGGCCACCGGGATGATGAAGATGGCCACCGATGATGATCTCCCCCCCGGCAGGGTGCCGGAACGGGGTCTAGATTGGTTTCTCGTGGCTACAGAGCCTTGCGGTGGTGGAACTTCTGATCTAGGGTAACCCCGAAGGGTTTTGGAATATTTGGGATTTAATAGGGCGGAGAGGGGGCGCGGGAGGCCACCGAGGTGGGCACAACCCACCTGGGCGCGCCTGGGGGCCCAGGCGCACCCTGGTGGATTGTGCCCCCTCGAGGCACCCCCCCCCCCCAGGTGCTGCTCTAGCCCATTGGTGGTCTTCTGGTCCATAAAAAATCCATAAAAAGTTTCGCGGTGTTTGGACTCCGTTTGATATTGATTTCCTGCGATGTAAAAAACATGCAAAAAACAGCAACTGGCACTTGGCACTATGTCAATAGGTTAGTACCAAAAAATGATATAAAATGACTATAAATGATTGTAAAACATCCAAGAATGATAATATAACAGCATGGAACAATCAAAAATTTAGATACGTTGGAGACGTATCAAAATCGACGAAGGTAGAAATCAAGAAAGAGCATCAATTGTTGATGGTTAACAAGACCACTAGTTTCAAGTAAAAGGGCAAAGGAAAGAAAGGGAACTTCAAGAAGAATGGCAAGCAAGTTGCCACTCCCGTGAAAAAGCCCAAAGCTAGACCTAAGCCTGAAACTGAGTGCTTCTACAGCAAAGGGAATGGTCACTGGAAGCGGAACTACCCCAAATAATTGGCGAATAAGAAGGATGGCAAAGTGAACAAAGGTATATTTGATATACATGTTATTGATGTGTACTTTACTAGTGTTCATAGTAACCCCAGGGTATTTGATACCGGTTTAGTTGCTAAGATTAGTAACTCGAAACAGGAGTTGCAAAATGAACAGAGACTAGTTAAGGTCGAGGTGACGATGTGTGTTGGAAGTGATTCCAAGGTTGATAAGATCACCATCGCACACTCCCTCTACCTTCGGGATCAGTGTTGGACCTAAAATAAATGTTATTTGGTGTTTGCATTGAGCATGAATATGATTGGATCATGTTTATTGCGATACAGTTATTCATTTAAGTCAGAGAATAATTGTTGTTCTGTTTACATGAATAAAACCTTCTATGGTCATACACCCAATGTAAATGGTTTATTGAATCTCGATCGTAGTGATACACATATTCATAATATTGATGCCAAAAGATGCAAAGTTGATAATGATAGTGCAACATATTTGTGGAACTGCCATTTAGGTCATATTGGTGTAAAGCGCATGAAGAAACTCCATGCGGATGGACTTTTGGAATCACTTGATTATGAATCATTTGATGCTTGCGAACCATGCCTCATGGGCAAGATGACTAAAACTCCGTTCTCCGGAACAATGGAGCGAGCTACTGACTTATTGGAAATAATACATACCGATGTATGCGGTCCAATGAGTGTTGAGGCTCGCGGCGGGTATCGTTATTTTCTAACCTTCACAGATGATTTGAGCAGATATGGGTATATCTACTTAATGAAACACAAGTCTGAAACATTTGAAAAGTTCAAAGAATTTCAGAGTGAAGTGGAGAATCATCGTAACAAGAAAATAAAGTTTCTACGATCTGATCGCGGAGGCGAATATTTGAGTTACGAGTTTGGCCTTCATTTAAAACAATGTGGAATAGTTTCACAACTCACGCCACCTGGAACACCACAACGTAATGGTGTGTCCGAACGTCGTAACCGTACTTTATTAGATATGGTGCGATCTATGATGTCTCTTACCGATTTACCACTATCGTTTTGGGGTTATGCATTAGAGACAGCTGCATTCACGTTAAATAGAGCACCGTCTAAATCCATTGAGACGACACCATATGAACTGTGGTTTGGCAAGAAACCTAAGCCGTCGTTTCATAAAGTTTGGGGTTGCGATGCTTATGTGAAAAAGCTTCAGCCTGATAAGCTCGAACCCAAATCGGAGAAGTGCGTCTTCATAGGATACCCAAAATAAACTGTTGGGTACACCTTCTATCACAGATCCGAAGGCAAGATCTTTGTTGCTAAGAATGGATCCTTTCTAGAGAAAGAGTTTCTCTCGGAAGAAGTGAGTGGGAGGAAAGTAGAACTTGATGAGGTAATTGTACTTTCTCTCGAATTGGAAAGTAGCTCATCACAGAAAACCATTCCTGTGATGCCTACACCAACTAGTGAGGAAGCTAATGATAATGATCATGAAACTTCGGATCAAGTTACTACCGAACCTCGTAGGTCAACCAGAGCATGTTCTGCACCAGAGTGGTACGGTAATTCTGTTCTGGAAGTCATGTTACTAGACCATGATGAACCTACGAACTATGAGGAAGCGATGATGAGCCCAGATTCCGCAAAATGGCTTGAGGCCATGAAATCTGAGATAGGATCGATGTATGAGAACAAAGTATGGACTTTGGTGGACTTGCCCGATGATTGGCAAGCCATAGAGAATAAATGGATCTTCAAGAGGAAGACGGACATTGATGGTAGTGTTACTATCTACAAAGCTCGAATTGTCGCAAAAGGTTTTCGACAAGTTCAAGGTGTTGACTACGATGAGATTTTCTCACTCGTATCGATGCTTAAGTCTATCCGAATCACGTTAGCAATTGCCGCATTTTATGAAATCTGGCAAATGGATATCAAAACTGCATTCCTTAATGGATTTATTAAAGAAGAGTTGTATATGATGCAACCAGAAGGTTTTGTCAATCCTAAAGGTGCTAACGAAATGTGTAAGCTCCAGCAATCCATCTATAGACTGGTGCAAGCATCTCGGAGTTGGAATATACGCTTTGATGAGTTGATCAAAGCATATAGTTTTATACAGACTTGCGGTGAAGCCTGTATTTACAAGAAAGTGAGTGGGAGCACTACAGCCTTTCTAATAAGTATATGTGAATGACATATTGTTGATCAGAAATGATGTAGAATTTTCTAGAAAGCATAAAGGAGTGTTTGAAAGGAGTTTTCCAAAGAAAGACCTCAGTGAAGCTGCTTACGTATTGAGCATCAAGATCTATAGAGATAGATCAAGACGCTTGATAAGACTTTCGATGAGTACATACCTTGATAAGATTTTGAAAGAGTTCAAAATGGATCAGTCAAAGAAGGAGTTCTTGCCTGAGTTGTAAGGTATGAAGTTGAGTAAGTCTCAAAACTCGACCATGGCAAAAGATAGAGAGAGAATGAAAGTCATTCCCTATGCCTCAGCCATAGGTTCTATAAAGTATGCCATGCTGTGTAACAAACCTGTTGTGTACCTTGCCATGAGTTTGGCAAGGGGGTACGATAGTGATCCAGGAGTGGATCACTGGACAGCGATCAAAGTTTTCCTTAGTTACCTAAGAGGACTAAGGAAATATTTCTCGGTTATGGAGGTGATAAAGAGTTCATCGTAAAGAGTTACGTTGATGCAAGCTTTTACACTGATCCGGATGACTCTGAGTCTCAATCTGGATAATATTGAAAGTGGGAGCAATTAGCTAGAGTAAGTCCATGCAGAGCATTGTAGACATAGAAAATTTGCAAAATACATACGGCTCTGAATGTGGCAGATCCGTTGACTAAACTTCTCTCACAAGCAAAACATGATCACACCTTAGTACTCTTTGGGTGTTAATCACATAGCGATGTGAACTAGATTATTGACTCTAGTAAACCCTTTGGGTGTTGGTCACATGGCGATGTGAACTATTGGTGTTAAATCACATGACGATGTGGACTAGATTATTGACTCTAGTGCAAGTGGGAGACTGAAGGAAATATGCCCTAGAGGCAATAATAAAGTTGTTATTTTATATTTCCTTATATCATGATAAATGTTTATTATTCATGCTAGAATTGTATTAACCGGAAACTTGATACATGTGTGGATACATAGGCAAAACACAGTGTCCCTAGTAAGCCTCTACTAGACTAGCTCGTTAATCAAAGATGGTTAAGTTTCCTAACCATAGACATGTGTTGTCATTTGATGAATGGGATCACATCATTAGGAGAATGATGTGATGGACAAGACCCATCCGTTAGCTTAGCATAATGATCATTAAGTTTTATTGCTATTGCTTTCTTCATAGCATATACATATTCCTTTGACTATGAGATTATGCAACTCCCGGATACCGGAGGAATACCTTATGTGCTATCAAACGTCACAACGTAACTGGGTGATTATAAAGATGCTCTACAGGTATCTCTGAAGGTGTTTGTTGGGTTGGCATAGATCGAGATTAGGATTTGTCACTCCGAGTATCGGAGAGGTATCTCTGGGCCCTCTCGGTAATGCACATCATAAGAAGCCTTGCAAGCAATGTGACTAATGAGTTAGTTGTGGGATGATGCATTATAGAACGAGTAAAGAGACTTGCCGGTAACGAGATTGAAGTAGGTATGAAGATACCGACAATCGAATCTCGGGCAAGTAACAAACCAATGACAAAGGGAATAACGTATGTTGTCATAACGGTTCGACCGATAAAGATCTTCGTAGAATATGTGGCAGCCAAGATGAGCATCTAGGTTCTGCTATTGGTTATTGACCGGAGAGGTGTCTCGGTCATGTCTACATAGTTCTCGAACCCGTAGGGTCCGCATGCTTAACGTTCAATGACGATTTTGTATTATATGAGTTATGTGATTTGGTGACCGAATGTTGTTCGGAGTTCCGGATGAGATCACGGACATTACGAGGACTCTCGAAATGGTCAAGAGGTAAAGATTGATATATAGGACGATGGTATTCGGACACCGGAAGTGTTTCGGGATGCACCGGGTACTTATCGGGTCACCGGAAGGGGTTCCGGGCACCCCTGTCAAAAGATATGGGCCTTATGGGCCAAGAGGGGAAACACACCAGCCACAAAGGGGCTGGTGCGCCCCCCATATGGGCTGGCCAAATTGGAGAAGGAAAGGGGAAGGAGGAAAGGAAAAAGTAGGATTCCCCCTTTCCCCTCTTCCCTTCCTATTCCGAATAGGAATAGGAAAGGGGGGAGGCCGAATTGGGAGGAGCCCAAGTAGGATTCCTCCTACTTGGGGCACCCCCTTGGCTGCCTCTCCTCCCCTCCAACCTATATATATGTGGGGGGGCACCGCTAGAACACACAACATTGATTCCTAGCCATGTGCGGTGCCCCCCTCCACAGTTTACGCCTTCGGTCATATCTTCGTAGTGCTTAGGCGAAGCCCTGCGCGGATCACATCACCATCACCGTCACCACGCCATCGTGCTGACGTAACTCTCCCTCGACACTTTGCTGGATCAAGAGTTCGAGGGACGTCATCGAGCTGAACGTGTGTAGAACTGGGAGGTGCCGTACGTTCAGTGCTTGATCGGTCAGAACGAGAAGAAGTTCGACTACATCAACCGCGTTGTCAAACGCTTCCGCTTTTGGTCTACGAGGGTATGTGGACACACTCCTCCCCTCTCGTTGCTATGCATCTCCTAGATAGATCTTGCGTGAGCGTAGGATTTTTTTTGAAATTGCATGCTACGTTTCCCAACAGGTTGCACCACCGAATGGGCAATCCGTGTCAATCTATTGGTGCCCACTTTCATGAATATTTTGAAACTCATGTTGTGAAGACATATTGGCCTAAACTGCTCAATCCGAACTGCCTCTTCTTTCTTTGGCAACAACGTAATCATGCCAAAGTTAACATGAAATAGTTCTAAATGACCGCTAAAGAAATCTTGAAACATAGGCATAAGATCATCCTTAATAATATGCCAACATTTCCTATAGAATTCCGCGGGAAACCCATCTGGACCCGGTGCTTTATTCGGTTTCATTTGTGAAATTGCATCTAGAACCTCTTTCTCAGTAAACGGTGCAGATAGAATATCATTCTCCTCCGACCGAAGCTGAGGGATATCTCCAATAACAGACTCATTAAGGGACACCGTGCTTGCTTCCAGAGGCTTGAAAAGTTGTTTATAATAATTAGAGATATATGCTTTCAAATTCTCATGACCCACAATTGTCCCTTCGTCCTGTTCAAGCTGTAGTATTTTCTTCTTCCTATGTTTCCCATTCGCAATCATGTGAAAAAATTGTGTATTGTCATCCCCTTGGACAACCTTAAGCACCTTAGCATGCAATGCCCATTTGAGCTCCTCTTCTCTAAGAAGTGCTCGTATGCGTTGCTCGGCTTCGGATTTCGAGCTCTGCTCGGCTACATTAAGAATGTTTACTTCTGCTTTTAAATCTAGAGCATCTATTAACTGGGTGAGTCACTCTTTTTCTTATTTGTATATCACACTCTCGTTTCTGGCCCAACCCCGTAAGAATTGTCTCAGATGTCTAATTTTGTTTTGCCATCTCTCAATACTTGATCATCCACTAACAGGCTTCGCCCATTCTCGTGCAATGATCTCCATGAAGTTTTCTTTCTCGAACCAACCTAGTTCGAAGGAGAAAGCGTTCTTGTTCCCAATATGGGTTGCGTCTCCCGAGTCCACTAGTAATGGTGTGTGGTCTGAGATCACCCTCTGCATCGCATGCACCGACACTAGTGGGTACTTTTGTTCCCATTCCACACTAGCGAGCACCCTATCCAACTTCTCATATGTTGGAGTGGCCAACGTATTGGCCCATGTAAACTGCCTACCTGTGAGTTCAATCTCTCTCAAACTAAGACTCTTTCAACAGTTGTATCCATTTTTAAACAACTGTATTTCAATGGCTACAAACTTACAAAACATGAATTAGGATGCTGTTAAGCCTGTTGCAATTAACAGTTGTATCCATTTTTTAATCCGTCCCTTTGCTACCGTGCTACTCTTTCGCAATTAAAATATCACTACAGATGCTGCCGTTTTATTACCATTTGCTATTTTTGGTGGATGTTAACCCTGTTGTAGTTAACATTGGCTTTCCATGTACTTACGCAGGACTACAATGGGCGATGTTGTTGTTTGCCGTCGAGGTTAGCTGCATCACATGTCTTATACACCATCTATTCCTAAATATAAGTATTTTTAGAGATTCCAATATAGACTACATAAGGAGCAAAATGAGTGAATCTAGATTCTAATCTAAACTACATCTATAATTCTATATACATCTGTATGTAGTTCATATTGAAATCTCTAAAAATACGTGTACTTAGGAATGTAGGTAGTTGTATATTATATCATTTGTGCAATCTCAGTTTAGCTTCTAGCATTTACTAGTTGCTTGTAGGTATATATATGAGCGGTACTGATCCACGCTTCGATCCCTTTTGCGTATGGGGCAATGAGATATTCATGAACAAGCGTCAAGTGAGGAAACTAAGAAAGATTGTTAGGCGAAAGAAACGGGTGATGGGAATTAAGCTCTTTATTTACACTTTGTCCAAGACAACAGTGAACTTTAGGATGGTAAGTAATGTGTTGCCTTTTCCCCCTGCCCACAACAAGTTACTCTATTAGACCTCAGTATCTGATATTTTTCTCTTTTCAGTGGTTTTCGAAGCTATTTACTGATGATTACCTTGCAAACTACATGACCGGAGTGGAGGCAACTAAGGTTAAAGTATATAATTCATGCTACCATGATAATGCTCTAGAAGTCTTCCTGAAGGCGATGAAGGATGGGCGGGAGATCGTCACAAGGGGTTGGACAAAAGTTGTTCGTGCCTATGGCATGCAGGAAGGCACATTATGGGCATTCCGCTTCTTCAACACCATCGGTAGTCAAAATGATTTACACTTGTCTCTTCACCTTTACCGCCTGTAAATATTGTGGTTCATCATAGTTAATTGATGTCTAATCATGTAATTACTGAACATATTGTACTGACAATTTTATTTATGGATTCGTTGTTGAACCATTGTGCTGAAAATTTGAATTGCATGTTTCATATTTCAAAATTTCCAATTCGAATAATAAATTACAGGCAAAAATAAAAATATACAGTAGCGAATAAAATAATGTGCACATGGTTAGAAAGAAAACAGCATGTGCGATGAAAAAAAGAGAACAGACGGTTCTTTGACGTGAAACGTTTGCGATGCCCGACAGACGCACACACGGTTTCGCCTCATATGCGTGTGCGACTCATGGTAATACGGCAAACGTTTCAAACCAGTGTGCGTGTGTGATAAGAATACCAATCGCACACGGTTATGAAAATGGACACGTTGGCGTTAGTAGAGGCACCGCACACATTTTATATTCTTGAACCATGTGCGATAACATACCTATCACAAACATATCGGCAGATTAAATATTGATGTCCACCTTTTTCACACGACTATAGCAGCGTAATCGTTTGGGATGTCTCTCTGATCAGAAACGTAACGTCGAGATGTAACGTGTGGGACTAGGGCGGCTTCTCATAGGTTTATTCTATGGCGATCGTCAGTAGCCGCTCGCCCATCCCCGACGGTTTCTAGGTCATGTGGGAAGGACCCCCCTATCGCCCACACTCACTTGGCGACGGTTCCAAATGCGGTCGCGGAAAGGGGTTAAAAATCGTTTGTATAGCACCTTACAGTACCAGTGTCTTCTCACATATATGATGGACATGCTCCCTTAATGATTCTTTGACTGTCATGTATGGAGCCCCAAGATACTTAAAGTCAACCCAAAATGTGGTTTAATTCTCTGTCTGGCTAATCAAAGGCACTTGATATTTCCTACATATTCTAGCACAAGTCATGCTAAAATTCAGGAGGGAAATCCGGCATGACCTTTGCTAAAATAGGACATATCGAGCGCCTGAAATTTGCTGGAATGAAAATTAATCAACATTCCAGCAAAACATAGGCCACTCGGAGGTGTTCCCTGCAAAATGCATCCATGCATCCATTTTGTCTGATTTTTTCAAAATCAATAATGAAACAAAACTGCAACAATCAATAATGCATCCATGCATCCATCCATCTAACCAACCATTCTAGCAAACATACATACATCTACATATATATCAAAATAAAACTAAACCAAAAACTAAACAGAAAGGAGAGGGAAGGTGCTCATGGTGGCGGGACGGGACCGAGCGGGAGAGGGTGACGCAACACGAGAAATCCTACATAGTCCAGCGATTAAAAATTATATCATCAATATAAAAAACAATTTTATATTCTATTACTATATTTTTACTTAAAGGCATTTGGTTTAGAAGACCTAAATTTACTGAACATTTTCGATTTTGCTACTCTATTAGACACTTACTATTCTATTCAAAAGACCTAACATCTATCCATCCATCCACCTATCTATCCAAGCATTACTAAAAAAAACTAGTTCCATCCATCTGTCTATCCATCTATCTATCTATCTATGTACCCATTAATTTATGCAATGCAGGAGGGAGGGAGGGAGGGAGGTGGGAGGGAGGGAAAGGGTCAGAGGAGACATACCGGGGGGAGACAGCGGCAGCGGGCGACGGCAGCAGTGGGCGACGGCATCAGTGGGCGATGGCAGCAGCGGGCGGTGGCAGTGGAGCAAGGCAATGCGGGGGCGGCGCGGGGGGATGGGATGGAGAGGACCGAGAGAGTGGAGAGGGAGAGGGAGGTCGTGCGTGCAGAGAAGATAAGGTGGTATTAACAGTAGCGCGGGGAACCAACCAACGCTGTTGCTAGGCCATTTAGCTATAGCGCGGGTCTATAGCCCACACTGCTACTAAATGGGGCCGGTGAGTTGGGCTCGGGCTGGCCACAGTAGCAGCGTGTGTGGTAGCCCGCGCTACTGGTAATTGCCTTAGCAGTAGCGTGGGCTCATGACCAACGCTGCTATTACGGGTAGCCCCCGTGAGTGAGGAGGGGACCATTTAGCAGCAGTAGGGGACCGCGAGCGGGCGCTACTGCTACACACTTACTTGTAGCACTCGTACAGGCCCCGCACTACTTCTATATAGCAGTAGCGTTGCACATTAACCCGTGCTACTGGTAAGGTTCTACCTATAAAGTTTGTCCTAGTAGTGACAGGCAAGGCAGCGGTTTAAAACTCCGTCACAGAAAGGGGTTAAAAACCATTTGTATAGCAGGTCGCTGCACTAGTGTTGGTATTCATTCAATATTTTGATAATATGTATCTTGTTCTTCCTCTAGTGGTGCCGTCTGCACATCAACTACATGACACTTCACTGTACTTGGCCTAGGGGAAGGCATTGGGGATTAATAATATTCCTAAATAGCCATGCGCCGATGTGAAATTACTAAAATTGCCATCCTTTTTGAATAATAATATTCCTAAATTTGCCTTGTTCCCATTTCAAAATTCCAACATGTGCCATGATTTTAGAGAACAACTTCCTATTTTTTCCTTGTGCAATTTCATTATTTAAACTATGGTAATTTTATACAATAAATCATGGTAGTTGTATTGTAGGTAGCATGTAATACATATTATTTAGACCATGCAATTTTGTTAATTAATCCATGGTAGTTTTATTGTAGGTATCATGACACTTCTCTTATTTAGATCATGAAAATTTCATTTGTTGGACCATGGTAGTTTTATTGTAGTTAGCAGGACACTTTTATTTTTTAAAGACTGGCAAGTTTATCAATTACACCATGATAGTAGTATTCTACGTAGCATGGCACTTTTATTGTTTAGATCATGACAATTTGTTATTTAGACTTTGGAAATTTATTATTTAGACCTTGGCATTTTTATTGATTAGACCATGGAAAATTATTTTGCCATAGGTGCCATGCGAATTATTATTTGCGTTTAATGCGACATATTTTTCTTGCCATAATAAATTAATTTTATATACCTTTGTCAATAATTCATACAAAACCATGGCCAGATAATGGTATTTTTATTAGTTAAGGCATGCCATTTTTCGTTATTTTAGAGCATGACATTTTTTGTTATTTCATAAAAATATATAATATGTTTTTTGGATCTTTGTAGTTTTATTACATATATCATGGCAATTTTTGTGTTTGTGTAGCTATTCAAAACATGGTTGAAATACCAGTTTTAAAGACCTGGCAGTGCGTCATAGGAAACACGCTTTTCTTGACCCAACTGGAAGGGGGGGGGGGGGGGGGGGGGGGGGGGGGGGGGGGGGGGGGGGTCGCGCTGAGGGACTTCTTCCAACGAACGATTTCGTTTGGTGGATCGTTACTCCACTAGCGAAGGAATCGTTCGCTAGGGAGAACCGACCGCTATTGAAATATTCGTGGGATTTTTCGAATGTGGGAACAGAAGATAAAAAAAACACAAGATTAGAGTTTTTGATCTCCTCTTGTCTTGTAGGATTAAGAACTAACTAGTGGAATTTGGATGAAAGAGTTAATAATAACACATGAGAACTAAAGTAAATTCAGACAAGGTTGGAGTGGACGGATAGTTTTAAAGGACTCCAACCATAAAAATCAAACAAACATCCCATGAAATTTCTTTGAGTCAAAGGAGGCCCCTGAAATTCGGATATCTATTACTACGTATGTCAAACATTTCACCGATTCCTTTACTTATGACTTTTAGAAGTTGAGATATATTTAGCATCTATTTTTTTTTCACCAAATTGTTTGCATGTGAGTTTTGAAAAGTTTGAATATATACGTTATATTAAATAATTATAAATATGAAACTAGATTCATTGAGTGGAGTCCGTAACTAACATTCAATGGAAAATTAGCTAAGGCTAGTTAGACTAAACTACAGTAGATGTTGAGAATAGTAATTAACACGCGTATTATTTTTTTCCTCGTGAGTTTGTGAACATAAAAAGGGTGACATCGATTTTCTAACAAAAATAATAATCAATAGTAATCATCTCGGCCGCTAGCCGGCCATTGGATTAGATTGAATTCAAACATACCACCACCGCGTCATCCACAAATTAAATGACGATGGAATGGGATGCATAGATAGCATCTCCTCCAATTAAATAAAATTGAAGTGAGAAAAGAAAACATGATTTATGTAGAAAGATTGGCAAGAAAGAAAAAGAAAGGGAAACAAGAAAAAAAAGGATCATCGATGGCGATCGGACGGCCGCCCCGGCAGCAGTAGTAGTGATGATCCCATGCATCGTCGGCGCGCCTTTACTTTTGTTTTGTTTGGTGATGATGATGATGATAAGATAAGATAATGACGATGGAATGGAATGGAATGGGGTGGATATATGAGTATCTAGAAGCATTTCCGGTGGACGATGGATGGTCCGGATTCGTCGTACTCGGCCTTGGCGATCCACATCTGCTGGAAGGTGCTGAGGGAGGCGAGGATGGAGCCTCCGATCCAGACACTGTACTTCCTCTCGGGCGGGGCGACGACCTTGATCTTCATGGAGCTGGGCGCGAGGGCGGTGATCTCCTTGCTCATCCTGTCGGCGATGCCGGTGAACATGGTGGTGCCACCACTGAGGACGATGTTGCCGTAGAGGTCCTTCCTGATGTCCACATCACACTTCATGATGGAGTTGTAAGTGGTCTCGTGGATCCCCGCGGCTTCCATCCCGATGAAGGATGGCTGGAAGAGCACCTCCGGGCAGCGGAAGCGCTCGGCGCCGATGGTGATGACCTGGCCGTCGGGCAGCTCGTAGCTCTTCTCCACGGAGGAGCTGGTCTTGGAGGTCTCCATCTCCTGGTCGTAGTCGAGGGCGATGTAGGAGAGCTTCTCCTTCATGTCGCGGACGATTTCGCGCTCCGCCGTGGTGGTGAAGGAGTAGCCGCGCTCCGTGAGGATCTTCATGAGGTAGTCGGTGAGGTCGCGTCCGGCGAGGTCGAGACGGAGGATGGCGTGGGGCAGCGCGTACCCCTCGTAGATGGGCACGGTGTGGCTCACACCGTCACCGGAGTCGAGCACGATACCTTGCAAATGTGTTTTTTTTTTTTTGTCATCGATCACGGTGGACACGATGAATGAAAGAAAGAAACGAGAAGAAGAAGATGTAATGGCGGGCGGGCGGGCGTACGTACCGGTGGTTCGCCCGGAGGCGTAGAGGGAGAGGACGGCCTGGATGGCGACGTACATGGCGGGGGTGTTGAAGGTCTCGAACATGATCTGGGTCATCTTCTCACGGTTGGCCTTGGGGTTGAGGGGCGCCTCGGTGAGCAGGACGGGGTGCTCCTCGGGGGCGACGCGGAGCTCGTTGTAGAAGGTGTGATGCCAGATCTTCTCCATGTCGTCCCAGTTGGAGACGATGCCGTGCTCGATCGGGTACTTGAGGGTGAGGATACCACGCTTGGACTGCGCCTCGTCGCCCACGTACGCGTCCTTCTGCCCCATGCCCACCATGACCCCCGTGTGCCGCGGCCGCCCCACGATGCTGGGGAACACCGCCCGGGGCGCGTCGTCGCCGGCGAACCCAGCCTTCACCATACCTGTCCCGTTGTCGCACACCAGCGGCTGGATGTCCTCGCCGTCGGCCATCTTCGATCTCTTCTTCTTCCTCCTCCTCTCTTGTTGTTGATTGTTGTGTGTGGTTGGTTCTTGGATCTAACACAAGGGAGTACCTCCTTCTGTGAAGGATGGATCCGAGGCAGGTAATATTTATGGGGTGTGGAAGCGGAGGCCCGCACTCGTCGCGCGCGCATCGCCTCCATGGAAGAGGGTCCTCAGCCTCACAAATCCATGCATCACCACTCTCTTTTAACTTTTTCCTTCTTCTCTTTTCTTTTTGAGCAGTTCCATGCATACGCTTTTCACCTCCACACCAACAAATTCATGCATGCATATGGTTTTCTCATCCACGAGTAGTATGCATATGGTTTTCTCCTCCACAAGTCGTCTGTGCGTTGCTACGAGATATAATGCATATATAAATGAATCAGGCAAATGATTAAAGTCGTCTTCAAAGTCGGACGTGTTCAGATATCAAATGGGCGCCCAGTAGGCTCTCCAAAATTCTACCGTTTGTACAATCCGGTCTTCCCAAATACAGATCATATGTGGGGAGAAATGCCGTTGTCCGGACTATCCGCCATGTTATCTCCAACACACAGGCCCAACACAAAAAAAAAACCACCCCACGACGCACTATTTTCCTGTCGGACCCTTCGCGTTCGGTTTCCGCCATAGCGGGACACCCTTCTTAAAAGTTTGCTTCGACACACCCCTCTAAAAAGTTTGCACGGATCTTAAAGTCACTTAAAAGGGGTATTCTCGTACATTCATGATCAACTAATTCTAATCCATATTCTCCCAATGAATAAAACAAGAGATCAGAACAATATAATCTTTTTGATTGAAGGGGTAAGTCTAATCTCCACCTTTAATTTGCTTCAAAATATGCAAACTTTTCTACTCCCTCCATTCAAATATACGAAGCCTAATACGTTTTTTGATGATGGCTTTGACCATTGATAAGATTAATAATATATGAGATGTATGAAATGTTTCCCGCTGTAGCAATACATTTTTCGCTGGTGCTATATCCTTTAAAATCAGATGATGCCCACCTCACATTCGCCATGCGTTGCAATAGGGACATTTTTTTCATATTTACAATATAATAGTGTGGGTTAAAATACACATAATATTGTAACAAAACAAGAAATAACTATAGGGATCATTCTCAAAGGTCCATTCAGCTTTGCAAATGCAAGCAGTAAAATGTCATCTTTTTTAGGGTTTCTAATTGTATCACAACAAGTGCCAATATTTTTCTCCCATTTCTCATATCTCGCATTTATTAAGTGTTTGCAACGCCTTGAGTTCAACATGTCAATGCCATGATGAAACGACATCATATGTCTCTTGAATTCTACAACCGATGAAACGAAAAAAAAACGCACACACACACCGACGTGGGAGGCGTGTGGCAACCGTTTCGTTGGCGCCAACCAGCACCACGTCAACATCATTGCGTTTGTCAGCGACGCCTCATTTTCTTCTTCCTCCTTCCTCGCCAGCTTTAGTTCTCGTTCCTATTTATTTTCTAGAATACTCTTTCTTTCTTGTTTCACTTAATTTTCTGGAAGACTCTTTCCTTCTCCAACACCATGAAATACTTGGCAGCTTTAGTTCTTTTTCCTTCCTATTCTTGGAACACTCTTCCTTTCTACTATAGCACGAACCACCTGGCCGATGTAGTGTCGTGTTGTCCTCGCCCGTGAACATTTCGGCAACCATCGGCGTGTGGACATCCTGCAGAGCATGGTCGTCATCCATCTCAGTGAATGATTGGTCGTCCATGTCGCGAGCGCATGGTGGCCGTTGTCCATGTTGGCAAGCGGTGCTCGACCATGTCGCTGAGAGCCTGTTGACCATCCTTGCCCGCGAGCTCTTTCAAAATGATTTGGCACAATTAAATGTCTATTAAATTAATTAATTACACAAAATAATTAAGTGCCTACCTAATTCTCTGTGTGCCTAAATAACCGCCAACCAAATCAATTAACTATGCCTAATTGGAAAAAATCCCTACTTCTAAATATCTACAAACATAATTAAATGTCTGCCTAATTAATTAATTGTATTAATGAATCTAAGTGTCTAGCTAATTAATTCGGTGCAAAAAAATCATATTTTAAATGGACCTAATCAATTGCATATGTAACAAAATGTCTAGCTAATTAATTGCATTAATGGTTTGATTTCCAAATTGATTTAGTGCTTGAGTTCCAAATTATTTTCTCATGAATGGCTGCTACAAATGATGACTACGTAAATATTCTCTTTGATAATATACATATGACACATTTGATGTGCCTCTTGCAATGGATTCATTTCTACGAGGCCTACCGACTATTGCAGATACATTTACTTAACGAATTTCTTGACGATTGAATGGACACACTTAATTTGAGAATGTAGATTGTCCGGCTCTCTGTCAAGGTTGGAAAAGGCGGTAGGCGTAAGCGAGGCGGTTGGCCTTCGCCTAGTGCCTAGGCAATTCTTCAGCGCCCTAGGCGCAGCCTAGGCGGTAATATAGTTTTAACTATGAAGGTGTACCTATGGTTATTATATGTGTATCGATAATAAATTAGGGCATATACATAAGCTAATTACCAGCTACTCCCATTGGAATGCGGCCCGTTTGCCATATCAGTGCAATATGACATGATTTCTTGCTTGGGTAGACAATTTCTTGCTTGCCCTGCCTAGACTTCCATTTATGCCCTAGGTGAGGCGTTTGGCCATTGCCTAGCGCCTAAGCGTGCCTAAGCACCTCCTAGGCACTGCCTTTTCCAACAGAGCTCTCTGTATGACTGACAAGAAATATAATATGACCGCGTCCACGAACGCTTGTACATGGCGGTCTGACGACCTGCCTGCCACCACGGAGATGGGAGTGTGCAAGGAAAGAAAAACCCAGCATGGAGGGGTGGTGGTCGAAGGTGAAGGCGAAAATTAACCGTGCGTAACAGCCTACCAACTCCTATTTAATAGTAGAGATGTATGTGATTTTAAGATAAAAGGTATATATGTGATTTAGTAAGATAAGAAAAAGGATATGTTATTTTTGTTGTATTAGAAAAGTTGTGATTGTCATTTAATAGTAAAAATAATGATAACAATAAATGGCAGCACATTGAGGAATATCTTATTTTGTTTTGGACCGTTGTCGAGAAAAAACTTATATCCATCTTTTAGTAAGGTGATCTTACATATATGGTGTGATTTATGAATTCTTAATTACCTATTATTTACGTGATCGAATGAATCAACACCTGCCAAAGTAAGCACGAAACAAGATCTCCCCTTTTAATGAGATTTAGTTTTTAATGGGAGGGAAAAAATAAACCAGGGGTGATGGGAGGTGCGACGGAAAAACATCCTCTCATCCCTCGCTACATGGCAATTGATGACATTCGTGAGCACCCACTGAAAGCGCTCATGCTCTATCCAAAAGTGAGCTAGCTTAACTTCCTTTTCATTCTGATTGGACCATTTCTGCAACATTGAATCACTTCTCAAAAGTGGTCCTGCGATGATGAGTTGGTTAGGTTAATGTTGATGCCATTGTCTAACAAATAAAATGTCTTGCTACCTACTACCTTCATCCTGGTTTATTAGCCCACCCCCTCCCCCCTTGTATTTTGGGTCAGACTTTGACCTTTGCAAGTGTCTTTCTACCTACAATAAAATTACCATGGTCTAACAAATGAAATTGTCATTGTCTAAATAAGAAAAGTGTCATCCTACCTACAATAAAACTACCATGGATTACTTAACAAAATTGCATGGTCTAAATAATAAAAGTGCCATGCTACCTACAATAAAACACTTTTTCAACAATTTGAGTGGGAAATTAGCTCTACTAGTAGAATGCCCGTGCGTTACCACAGGCATTTTAGATATTTTGCTGGAGTTATATGTAAAAATAATGCATTCTAAAATTTCACATGTATAAAAAACATAACCAGTAACAATTGTTGGAAATATGCCCTAGAGGCAATAATAAAGTGGTTATTATTATATTTCCTTAATCATGATAAAGATTTATTATTCATGCTATAATTGTATTGACCGGAAACTTAAATACATGTGTGGATACATAAACAAATACCATGTCCCTAGTAAGCCTCTACTAGACTAGCTCGTTGATCAAAAGATGGTTAAGGTTTCCTATCAAATAGACATGTGTTGTCACTTGATAACGGGATCACATCATTAGGAGAATGATGTAATGGACAAGACCCATCCATTAGCATAGCATATGATTGTTCAGTTTATTGCTATTGTTGTCTTAATGTCAAATACATATCCCTTCGACCATGAGATCATGCAACTCCCGGATACCGGAGGAATATCTTGTGTGCTATCAAACGTCACAACGTAACTGGGTGATCATAAAGATGCTCTACAGGTATCTCTGAAGGTGTCTGTTCAGTTGGCATGGATCGAGATTGAGATTTGTCACTCCGTGTGACGGAGAGGTATCTCTAGGCCCTCTCGGTAATACAGCATCACAAGAAGCTTACAAGCAAAGTGAGTAAGGAGTTAGTTACGAGATGATGTATTACGGAACGAGTAAAGAGACTTGCCGTTAACGAGATTGAACTAGGTATGGAGATACCGACGATCGTATCTCGGTCAAGTAACATACCGACAGACAAAGGGAACTACGTATGTTGTCATAAAGGTTCGACCGATAAAGATCTTCGTAGAATATGTAGGAACTGTTGGAAATATGCCCTAGAGGCAATAATAAAATGGTTATTATTATATTTCCTTGTTCATGATAATTGTCTGTTATTCATGCTATAATTGTGTTATCCGGAAATCGTAATACATGTGTGAATACATAGACCACAACATGTCCCTAGTAAGCCTCTAGTTGACTAGCTCGTTGATCAATAGATGGTTACGGTTTCCTGACCATGGACATTGGATGTCATTGATAATGGGATCACATCATTAGGAGAATGATGTGATGGACAAGACCCAATCCTAAGCCTAGCACTAGATCATGTAGTTCGTTTGCTAAAGCTTTTCCAATGTCAAGTAACTTTTCCTTAGACCATGAGATTGTGCAACTCCCGGATACCGTAGGAGTGCTTTGGGTGTACCAAACGTCACAACGTAACTGGGTGGCTATAAAGGTGCACTACGGGTATCTCCGAAAGTGTCTGTTGGGTTGGCACGAATCGAGACTGGGATTTGTCACTCCGTGTGTCGGAGAGGTACCTCTGGGCCCACTCGGTAGGACATCATCATAATGAGCTCAATGTGATCAAGGAGTTGTTCACGGGATGATGTGTTACGGAAACGAGTAAAGAGACTTGCCGGTAATGAGATTGAACAAGGTATCGAGATACCGACGATCGAATCTCGGGCAAGTATCGTACCGATAGACAAAGGGAATTGCGTACGGGATTGATTGAATCCTCGACATCGTGGTTCATCCGATGAGATCATCGAGGAGCATGTGGGAGTCAACATGGGTATCCAGATCCCGCTGTTGGTTATTGACCGAAGAGTCGTCTCGGTCATGTCTACGTGTCTCCCGAACCCGTAGGGTCTACACACTTAAGGTTCGGTGATGCTAGGGTTGTAGAGATATTAGTATGCGGTAATCCGAAGGTTGTTCGGAGTCCCGGATGAGATCCCGGACATCACGAGGAGTTCCGGAAGTCCAGTTTCGGCCCCCGGGAGAGTTTCGGGGGTCACCGGTATTGTACCGGGACCACCGAAAGGGTCCCGGGGGTCCACCGGGTGGGGCCACCTATCCCGGAGGGCCCCATGGGCTGAAGTGGCGTGGGAACCAGCCCCTGGTGGGCTGGTGCACCCCACCCAAGGGCCCAAGGCGCCTAGGGTTGGAAACCCTAGGGGGCCGTTGCCTCCCCGAGGGGGCATGCGCCCCCTGGTTGGAAACCCTAGGGGGGCGTTGCCCCCCGAGGGGGCATGCGCCCCCTGGATGGAAACCCTAAGGGGACGCGTTCCCCCCGAGGGGCCGCCGCCCCCCCCTCTAGATGGATCTCCAAGGGGCATGCGCCCCCCCCCCCTACCCCTATATATAGTGGAGGAGGGGGGCACCGCACCCTAAGCCCCTGTCTCCTCCCTCTCCCCCCGTGACACCTCTCCCTCTCGCTGAGCTTGGCGAAGCCCTGCCGAGATCCCCGCTGCTTCCACCACCACGCCGTCGTGCTGCTGGATCTCCATCAACCTCTCCTTCCCCCTTGCTGGATCAAGAAGGAGGAGACGTCTCTCCCAACCGTACGTGTGTTGAACGCGAAGGTGCCGTCCGTTCGGCGCTCGGTCATCGGTGATTTGGATCACGACGAGTACGACTCCATCAACCCCGTTCTCTTGAACGCTTCCGCTCGCGATCTACAAGGGTATGTAGATGCACTCCCCTCTCACTCGTTGCTAGTTGACTCCATAGATTGATCTTGGTGATGCGTAGAAAATTTTAAAATTCTGCTACGTTCCCCAACAGTGGCATCATGAGCTAGGTCTATGCGTAGTATCTTGCACGAGTAGAACACAAAGTAGTTGTGGGCGTCGATTTGTCAATCTTCTTGCCGTTACTAGTCTTATCTTGATTCGGCGGCACTGTGGGATGAAGCGGCCCGGACCGACCTTACACGTACGCTTACGTGAGACTGGTTTCACCGACTGACATGCACTAGTTGCATAAGGTGGCTAGCGGGTGTCTGTCTCTCCCACTTTAGTCGGATCGGATTCGATGAAAAGGGTCCTTATGAAGGGTAAATAGAAATTGGCATATCACGTTGTGGTTTTGGCGTAGGTAAGAAACGTTCTTGCTAGAAACCTATAGAAGCCACGTAAAAAAAATTGCAACAACAATTAGAGGACGTCTAACTTGTTCTTGCAGCATATGCCGTGTGATGTGATATGGCCAAAGGATGTGATGTATGAGATGATCATGTTCTTGTAATAGGAATCACGACTTGCATGTCGATGAGTATGACAACCGGCAGGAGCCATAGGAGTTGTCTTAATTTATTATATGACCTGCGTGTCATTGAAATTCGCCATGTAATTACTTTACTTTATTGCTAACCGTTAGCCGTAGTAGTAGAAGTAATAGTTGGCGAGACAACTTCATGAAGACACGATGATGGAGATCATGATGATGGAGATCATGGTGTCATGCCGGTGACGATGATGATCATGGAGCCCCGAAGATGGAGATCAAAAGGAGCGAAGTGATAATGGCCATATCATGTCACTATTTTGATTGCATGTGATGTTTATCATGTTTTTGCATCTTATTTGCTTAGAACGACGGTAGCATATAAGATGATCCCTCACTAAAATTTCAAGAAAGTGTTCCCCCTAACTGTGCACCGTTGCGAAGGTTCGTTGTTTCGAAGCACTACGTGTTGATCGGGTGTGATAGATTCTAACGTTCGAATACAACGGGTGTAAGCCAGATTTACACAGCAATACACTTAGGTTGACTTGACGAGCCTAGCATGTACAGACATGGCCTCGGAGCACAAGAGACCGAAAGGTCGAACATGAGTCGTATAGAAGATACGATCAACATGGAGATGTTCACCGTTGATGACTAGTCCGTCTCACGTGATGATCGGACACGGCCTAGTCGATTCGGATCATGTATCACTTAGATGACGAGAGGGATGTCTATCTGAGTGGGAGTTCATTAAATAATTTGATTAGATGAACTTAATTGTCATGAACTTAGTCTAAAATCTTTACAATATGTCTTGTAGATCAAATGGCCCACGCTAATGTTGCCCTGAACTTCAACGCGTTCCTAGAGAAAACCAAGCTGAAAGACGATGGTAGCAACTATACGGACTGGGTCCGTAACCTGAGGATTATCCTCATAGCTGCCAAGAAAGCATATGTCCTTGAAGCACCGCTAGGTGACGCACCTGTTTTCCCAGCAACTCAAGATGTTATGAACGTCTGGCAGTCGCATAGTGATGATTACTCCCTGGTTCAGTGCGGCATGCTTTACAGCTTAGAGTCGGGGCTCCAAAAGCGTTTTGAGCAGCACGGAGCATATGAGATGTTCCAAGAGCTGAAAATTGTTTTCCAAGCTCATGCCTGGGTCGAGAGATATGAAGTCTCCGACAAGTTCTACAGTTATAAGATGGAGGAGAATAGTTCAGTCAGCGAGCACATACTCAAGATGTCTGGGTTGCACAACCGCTTGTCTCAGCTGGGAGTTAATCTCCCGAATGACGCGGTCGTTGACAGAATCCTTCAGTCGCTTCCACCTAGCTACAAGAGCTTCGTGATGAACTTCAATATGCAGGGGATGGAGAAAACCATTCCTGAGGTATATTCAATGCTGAAATCAGCGGAGGTGGAGATCAAAAAGGAACATCAAGTGTTGATGGTGAATAAAACCACTAAGTTCAAGAAAGGCAAGGGTAAAAAGAACTTCAAGAAGGACGGCAAGGGAGTTGCCGCGCCCGATAAGCAAGCTGCCGGGAAGAAGTCGAAGAATGGACCCAAGCCTGAGACTGAGTGCTTTTATTGCAAGGGAAACGGTCACTGGAAGCGGAACTGCCCCAAGTACTTAGCGGATAAGAAGGCCGGCAATACCAAAGGTATATATGATATACATGTTATTGATGTGTACCTTACCAGCACTCGTAGTAGCTCCTGGGTATTTGATACCGGTGCGGTTGCTCATATTTGTAACTCAAAACAGGAGCTGCGGAATAAGCGGAGACTGGCGAAGGACGAGGTGACGATGCGCGTCGGGAATGGTTCCAAGGTCGATGTGATCGCCGTCGGCACGCTACCTCTACATCTGCCTACGGGATTAGTTTTAAACCTCAATAATTGTTATTTAGTCCCAGCTTTGAGCATGAACATTGTATCTGGATCTCGCATAATGCGAGATGGCTACTCATTTAAATCTGAGAATAATGGTTGTTCTATTTATATGAGAGATATGTTTTATGGTCATGCCCCGCTGGTCAATGGTTTATTCTTATTGAATCTCGAACGTGATGTTACACATATTCATAGTGTGAATGCCAAAAGATGTAAGGTTGATAACGATAGTCCCACATACTTGTGGCACTACCGCCTTGGTCACATTGGTGTCAAACGCATGAAGAAACTCCATGCAGATGGACTTTTGGAGTCTCTTGATTATGAATCATTTGACAGATGCGAACCATGCCTCTTGGGCAAGATGACCAAGACTCCGTTCTCCGGAACAATAGAGCGAGCAACCAACTTATTGGAAATCATACATACTGATGTGTGTGGTCCAATGAGTGTTGAGGCTCGCGGTGGTTATCGTTATGTTCTCACCCTCACCGATGATTTGAGTAGATATGGGTATGTCTACTTGATGAAGCACAAGTCTGAGACCTTTGAAAAGTTCAAGGAATTTCAGAATGAGGTTGAGAATCAACGTGACAAGAAAATAAAGTTCTTGCGATCAGATCGTGGAGGAGAATATTTGAGTCATGAATTTAGCACGCACTTAAGAAAATGTGGAATTGTTTCACAACTCACACCGCCTGGAACACCTCAGCATAACGGTGTGTCCGAACGTCGTAATCGCACTCTATTGGATATGGTGCCATCTATGATGTCTCTTACCAATTTACCGCTATCTTTTTGGGGTTATGCTTTAGAGACTGCCGCATTCACTTTAAATAGGGCACCGTCAAAATCCGTTGAGACGACACCGTATGAATTATGGTTTGGGAAGAAACCTAAGCTGTCGTTTCTGAAAGTTTGGGGATGCGATGCTTATGTGAAGAAACTTCAACCAGAGAAGCTCGAACCCAAGTCGGAAAAATGCGTATTCATAGGATACCCTAAGGAAACTATTGGGTATACCTTCTACCTAAGATCCGAGGGCAAGATCTTTGTTGCCAGGAATGGATCCTTTCTAGAGAAAGAGTTTCTCTCGAAAGAAGTAAGTGGGAGGAAAGTGGAGCTTGATGAGAGGACCCTCGAACCGGAGAGTAGCGCAGCACAGGAAAATGTTTCTGTGGAGCCTGCACCGGCTAGAGAGGAAGTTAATGATAATGATCATGATCAAGCTACCACTGAACTTCAAAGGTCCACGAGGACATGTTCCGCACCAGAGTGGTACGGCAATCCTGTCCTGGAAATCATGTTGTTAGACAACAGTGAACCTTCGAACTATGAAGAAGCGATGGCGGGCCCGGATTCCGACAAATGGCTTGAAGCCATGAAATCCGAGATAGGATCCATGTATGAAAATGAAGTATGGACTTTGACTGACTTGCCCGATGATCGGCAAGCCATAGAAAATAAATGAATCTTTAAGAAGAAGACTGACGCGGATGGTAATGTGACCATCTATAAGGCTCGGCTTGTCGCGAAGGGTTATCGACAAGTTCAAGGGGTTGACTACGATGAGACTTTCTCACCCGTAGCGAAGCTGAAATCCGTCAGAATCATGTTAGCAATTGCCGCATACTATGATTATGAGATATGGCAAATGGACGTCAAAACGGCATTCCTTAATGGTTTTCTTAAGGAAGAGTTGTATATGATGCAACCGGAAGGTTTTGTCGACCCTGAGAATGCTGACAAGGTATGCAAGCTCCAGCGCTCAATCTATGGGCTGGTGCAAGCATCTCGGAGTTGGAACATTCGCTTTGATGAGATGATCAAAGCGTTTGGGTTCACACAGACTTATGGAGAAGCCTGTGTTTACAAGAAAGTGAGTGGGAGCTCTGTAGCATTTCTCATATTATATGTGGATGACATACTGTTGATGGGAAATGATATAGAATTCTTAGAAAGTATAAAGGCCTACTTGAATAAGTGTTTTTCAATGAAGGACCTTGGAGAAGCTGCTTATATATTAGGCATCAAGATCTATAGGGATAGATCAAGACGCCTCATAGGTCTTTCGCAAAGCACATACCTTGATAAGATATTGAAGAAGTTCAATATGGATCAGTCCAAGAAGGGGTTCTTGCCTGTATTGCAAGGTGTGAGATTGAGCTCGGCTCAATGCCCGACCGCGGCAGAAGATATAGAAGAGATGAGTGTCATCCCCTATGCCTCAGCCATAGGGTCTATTATGTATGCCATGCTGTGTACCAGACCTGATGTAAACCTTGCAGTAAGTTTGGTAGGTAGGTACCAAAGTAATCCTGGCAAGGAACACTGGACAGCGGTCAAGAACATCCTGAAGTACCTGAAAAGGACTAAGGATATGTTTCTCGTATATGGAGGTGACGAAGAGCTCATCGTAAAGGGTTACGTCGACGCTAGCTTCGACACAGATCCGGATGACTCCAAGTCACAAACCGGATATGTGTATATTTTGAATGGTGGAGCGGTAAGCTGGTGCAGTTGCAAGCAAAGCGTCGTGGCGGGTTCTACATGCAAAGCGGAGTACATAGCAGCCTCGGAGGCAGCACACGAAGCAGTATGGATGAAGGAGTTCATCACCGACCTAGGAGTCATTCCAAATGTGTCGGGTCCAATGGCTCTCTTCTGTGACAACACTGGAGCTATTGCCCTTGCCAAGGAGCCCAGGTTTCACAAGAAGACCAGGCATATCAAGCGTCGCTTCAACTCCATACGTGAACATGTTCAAGATGGAGACATAGATATTTGTAAAGTGCACACGGATTTGAATGTAGCAGATCCGTTGACTAAACCTCTTTCACGGGAAAAACATGATCAACACCAGAACTCTATGGGTGTTCGATTCATCACAATGTAACTAGATTATTGACTCTAGTGCAAGTGGGAGACTGTTGGAAATATGCCCTAGAGGCAATAATAAAATGGTTATTATTATATTTCCTTGTTCATGATAATTGTCTGTTATTCATGCTATAATTGTGTTATCCGGAAATCGTAATACATGTGTGAATACATAGACCACAACATGTCCCTAGTAAGCCTCTAGTTGACTAGCTCGTTGATCAATAGATGGTTACGGTTTCCTGACCATGGACATTGGATGTCATTGATAACGGGATCACATCATTAGGAGAATGATGTGATGGACAAGACCCAATCCTAAGCCTAGCACTAGATCGTGTAGTTCGTTTGCTAAAGCTTTTCCAATGTCAAGTAACTTTTCCTTAGACCATGAGATTGTGCACCTCCCGGATACCGTAGGAGTGCTTTGGGTGCACCAAACGTCACAACGTAACTGGGTGGCTATAAAGGTGCACTACGGGTATCTCCGAAAGTATCTGTTGGGTTGGCACGAATCGAGACTGGGATTTGTCACTCCATGTAACGGAGAGGTACCTCTGGGCCCACTCGGTAGGACATCATCATAATGAGCTCAATGTGATCAAGGAGTTGTTCACGGGATGATGTGTTACGGAAACGAGTAAAGAGACTTGCCGGTAACGAGATTGAACAAGGTGTCGAGATACCGACGATCGAATCTCGGGCAAGTATCGTACCGATAGACAAAGGGAATTGCGTACGGGATTGATTGAATCCTCGACATCGTGGTTCATCCGATGAGATCATCGAGGAGCATGTGGGAGCCAACATGGGTATCCAGATCCCGCTGTTGGTTATTGACCGGAGAGTCGTCTCGGTCATGTCTGCGTGTCTCCCGAACCCGTAGGGTCTACACACTTAAGGTTCGGTGATGCTAGGGTTGTAGAGATATTAGTATGCGGTAACCCGAAAGTTGTTCGGAGTCCCGGATGAGATCCCGGACGTCACGAGGAGTTCCGGAATGGTCCGGAGGTAAAGAATTGTATATAGGAAGTCCAGTTTCGGCCACCGGGAAGGTTTCGGGGGTAATCGGTATTGTACCGGGACCACCGGAAGGGTCCCGGGGGTCCACCGGGTGGGGCCACCTATCCCGGAGGGCCCCATGGGCTGAAGTGGGAAGGGAACCAGCCCCTGGTGGGCTGGTGCGCCCCCTATGGGCCTCCCCTGCGCCTAGGGTTGGGAACCCTAGGGGTGGGGGGCGCCTCCACCTGGCTTGGGGGGCAAGCCACCCCCTTGGCCGCCGCCCCTCCCCTCAGATTGGATCTGAGGGGGCCGGCCCCCTCTCCCCTTCCCCCTATAAATAGTGGAGGGGTGGGAGGGAGGACACACCCCAGCCCCTGGCGCCTCCCTCTCCTCCCGTGACACCTCTCCCTCTCGTTGGTGCTTGGTGAAGCCCTACCGAGATCCCGCTGCTTCCACCACCACGCCGTCGTGCTGCTGGATCCTCATCAACCTCTCCTTCCCCCTTGCTGGATCAAGAAGGAGGAGACGTCTCTCCCAACCGTACGTGTGTTGAACACGGAGGTGCCGTCCGTTCGGCGCTCGGTCATCGGTGATTTGGATCACGACGAGTACGACTCCATCAACCCCGTTCTCTTGAACGCTTCCGCTCGCGATCTACAAGGGTATGTAGATGCACTCCCCTCTCTCTCGTTGCTAGATGACTCCATAGATTGATCTTGGTGATGCGTAGAAAATTTTAAAATTCTGCTACGATCCCCAACAGTACTGTTGGAAATATGCCCTAGAGGCAATAATAAAATGGTTATTATTATATTTCCTTGTTCATGATAATTGTCTGTTATTCATGCTATAATTGTGTTATCCGGAAATCGTAATACATGTGTGAATACATAGACCACAACATGTCCCTAGTAAGCCTCTAGTTGACTAGCTCGTTGATCAATAGATGGTTACGGTTTCCTGACCATGGACATTGGATGTCATTGATAATGGGATCACATCATTAGGAGAATGATGTGATGGACAAGACCCAATCCTAAGCCTAGCACTAGATCATGTAGTTCGTTTGCTAAAGCTTTTCCAATGTCAAGTAACTTTTCCTTAGACCATGAGATTGTGCAACTCCCGGATACCGTAGGAGTGCTTTGGGTGTACCAAACGTCACAACGTAACTGGGTGGCTATAAAGGTGCACTACGGGTATCTCCGAAAGTGTCTGTTGGGTTGGCACGAATCGAGACTGGGATTTGTCACTCCGTGTGTCGGAGAGGTACCTCTGGGCCCACTCGGTAGGACATCATCATAATGAGCTCAATGTGATCAAGGAGTTGTTCATGGGATGATGTGTTACGGAAACGAGTAAAGAGACTTGCCGGTAACGAGATTGAACAAGGTATCGAGATACCGACGATCGAATCTCGGGCAAGTATCGTACCGATAGACAAAGGGAATTGCGTACGGGATTGATTGAATCCTCGACATCGTGGTTCATCCGATGAGATCATCGAGGAGCATGTGGGAGCCAACATGGGTATCCAGATCCCGCTGTTGGTTATTGACCGGAGAGTCGTCTCGGTCATGTCTACATGTCTCCCGAACCCGTAGGGTCTACACACTTAAGGTTCGGTGACGCTAGGGTTGTAGAGATATTAGTATGCGGTAATCCGAAGGTTGTTCGGAGTCCCGGATGAGATCCCGGACGTCACGAGGAGTTCCGAAATGGTCCGGAGGTAAAGATTTATATATAGGAAGTCCAGTTTCGGCCACCGGGAGAGTTTCGGGGGTCACCGGTATTGTACCGGGACCACCGAAAGGGTCTCGGGGGTCCACCGGGTGGGGCCACCTATCCCGGAGGGCCCCATGGGCTGAAGTGGCGTGGGAACCAGCCCCTAGTGGGCTGGTGCACCCCACCCAAGGGCCCAAGGCGCCTAGGGTTGGAAACCCTAGGGGGGCCGTTGCCCCCCCGAGGGGGCATGCGCCCCCCGGTTGGAAACCCTAGGGGGGCGTTGCCCCCCGAGGGGGCATGCGCCCCCTGGATGGAAACCCTAAGGGGACCGTTGCCCCCCGAGGGGCCGGCGCCCCCCCTCTAGATGGGATCTCCAAGGGGGCATGCGCCCCCCCCCCTAGCCCCTATATATAGTGGAGGGGAGGGAGGGCAGCCGCACCCTAAGCCCCTGGCGCCTCCCTCTCCCCCCGTGACACCTCCCCCTCTCGCTGAGCTTGGCGAAGCCCTGCCGAGATCCCCGCTGCTTCCACCACCACGCCGTCGTGCTGCTGGATCTCCATCAACCTCTCCTTCCCCCTTGCTGGATCAAGAAGGAGGAGACGTCTCTCCCAACCGTACGTGTGTTGAACGCGGAGGTGCCGTCCGTTCGGCGCTCGGTCATCGGTGATTTGGATCACGACGAGTACGACTCCATCAACCCTGTTCTCTTGAACGCTTTCGCTCGCGATCTACAAGGGTATGTAGATGCACTCCCCTCTCACTCGTTGCTAGTTGACTCCATAGATTGATCTTGGTGATGCGTAGAAAATTTTAAAATTCTGCTACGTTCCCCAACAGGAACCAATATGGGCATCCAGGTCCCGCTATTGGTTATTGACGGGAGAGGTGTCTCGGTCATGTCTACATCATTCTTGAACCCGTAGGGTCCGCACGCTTAAAGTTCGTTGACGATATAGTATTATATGAGTTATGTATATTGGTGATCGAATGTTGTTCGGAGTCCCGGATGAGATCACGGACATGACAGGAGCTCCGAAATGGTCCGGAGGTAAAGATTGATATATAGGATGATATGGTTAGGCCAAGGGGTAAGGCCCACGGGGCTTTAGGTCGGTGCAAAAGGAAGTTTTGCGGAGGTCAGGGACCAGACGCCAGGGACCCTGGCGTCTGGGCCAAACGCCGAGGACCGTGGCGTCTGGTATTGGGAACCGAGAAGGACTCTTCCTTGCGTTCCAAACCGACTTTGGGGAGACTCTTTCTCCAAGAAACGACCCTAGGGCTCAACATATAAATAGAGGAGCAGGGCTAGCCCCTGGGGGACACATGATGGAAGTGATATGGGACTGGTGCCATCTACACTCACAATGCCAAAGGTTAGTAACATAATGAATTATGATGTATGATGCATGGCATGCAACAATCAAATGCAGCAAGCAAATGCATGTTCAAAGTCCTATACTACTCGCAATCCTAGCGTGGGTTACCTAGGGTGTCCTACAGTCAGCAAGGCTCTGATACCAAGCGTTGTGGCACCCTGGCTTAGCGAACCGGTTTACCAGTGTTCCCAACCCAGAGATCATGTCTTCTGGAAACACTCAACAACTTGAAACAGAACATAGCTGAACTTTTATTGATAATAGTCGGGTACAAGCTCATATATTACATGATCTTCAAGGCCAAAAGCACATCTAGTGCTGCAACCATGTCTACATTATTTATCTAACATATCGGGGCCTCGGCATTACTACATATTACTACAACGAAAGACTACAGCGAAATACTAGTGCGTAGCGGAACATGATAGCGACTCCAACCACAGGGACACTGTTGTGGACACATCCTAGGCATCGCAACCCAGACATTGAGACCTCCGTCTCAGTCTTCTCCTGCATCTGGCATGATACGCCAGGTGAGTACTTTGAATGTACTCGCAAGCACATGACAACCAAATATGCAGCAAATAATAGCATGGCATGGATTATGATAAATCTCAAGTGAATCACTTACTGTCATCAACTTACTCATCTCCGGGTTGTCTTACAACCCCCAGAGTACTTATCTCAACGAGCACCACTGCTCATAAGACCAGTTCTTCAACCACTACTAAGGTTGTTACGGTTGATCACCTAGAGAGGTCTGGTCGGGCTGTCCAATACCGTGGACGCGGCTATTCGAATAGATTTTACACTCTGCAGAGGTTGCGCACTTTACCCACACTATGGAGCACTGACCTCGTGATCCCATTCGGGTGGACCAGCGTTGCTCCAACGAAACCTGTCTGACTCGTGACTCTTTCATCGTACTACCGGCAATCACACTCCCTCTTGGAGTCAAGCCCTAGGTGGCCCTGTGTCCTCTCGACACCTGCCACCGTCGTGGCCAAACTACTGTCCCAAACAGGGACGCCGGTAAAACAACTCAACTGGGCTCACAGGGTTATCGCCGTCTACCTGATCAGGGCAGCACACACGCATAACCCTCCCTCTTTGGAGGTACCTGGTGAAAGAGCACGCAGCCAGACCAAGTCAAGGCCGTCCCATACCGGCGAATGTGGCTGCACGGGTAAGCCCGGACAGGTGACTCATGATCAACCAACTAAGTTTAGCTTAGTCATCAGGGTTATTTCAGCAAGTTAACTTAGTTGGTCACATTAGCCATTTTAATAATTTTACTTGGAATTATTCATATTAAATAAATGCAAGAGTTGCATATGAACAATGCAATGCTATGAAATGCCACAAAACATGGATGCCCTGGCTTGCCTTGATCAGTTGGGTGGTTCAGAAACTCTTGATCTTCAAATCCACAACTTTCTCCTTCTGGAAATAATTAAAAACAGCAAAAGAAAATGTCAAATAACACTGTTCATAGCTTCAGAAATTCTGTGAGTGTGAGAAAAATCTCAAACTTGGTGGAAAAATAAAGAATTAAATTATGAACCCAATGCAAAAAGAATCAATTCATTTGGACCTTTCTGTAAAATGTTATTCCTGGTCAAAGTTACTGGTCAACTCTGGTTAAAAAAATCAAATTTTAATTAAACAGAAAAACCTCAGCCGGCCCACGTCGAAGGCGTACTGGGCCTTTACGCCTCCACTTACCGCTTCGCCACTGAGGCTGACGGTGGGCCCGGCTCAGTTTAAAACAGAGAGAGAGGGGGAACAGGGGAGGGGGCGGCTCACCGGCGATTGTTGCCGGCGATCCCGACGGCGAGAAGGTCTAGAGATGGCTGGGATGGGTCGAGCAAAGAGAGGTGGTCCTCCCTGTACCCGGATCGTGGCTGGAGGTGGACGAACGACGGCGCTCTCCTCTTCTCGGCGGACGGCAGTTTCGGGCGTCGCCGGCGACGGCGATTCCGGCAGCAATCCGACTGGGGCAGAGGCTCTCGAGCACCACTGGAGGCCTACGGTCACAATGGCAGGGTCAGGAGGAGCTGGAAGTGGTCGGAGGTGGCTGGTGGTGGAGAGGGGATCGACGGCGGAGCTCCGGTCGAGCTCGAGGCCGGAGGCCTCAATGCCTCGATTGCTGCTGCTAGCTACTACTATGGAGGAGGAGGAGGAGTGGGTTGATGAGCAAAACCGCACCGGGCGGGGCTATTTATAGCCGGGAGGAGGCGGGAGGCGAGCTCTCCCAAAGCTCGTCGATGCGGGCCATGGCGCCGGCGCTCGTACGCCGCACTGGCTGGCTCGACGCGGGCGAGGTGATGGGTGAGGGCAGGAGCATTGAATGCTTGAGGGGACTGGGCAAAAGGAAGACGACGCGCCGCTCGCCACAGTGCAGCCACGGGCAGAACAGGGCGGTGATGACGCGGCGGCCGGCGAGGGCGTCTCCGGCGCAGGCGAAGGGTCTGGAGGGGCTACGCGTCACCAGAGAACCTAGTCGGCACGAGCGGACAACCCTGTGCTGCTCGAGTGATCAGCTCCAACGCGACCCGAGCCCTGCGCGGCACAGAGCGCGGCGACAAGCGTGCCAGCACCGTGCTCACCACGCTAGCTCGTGTCCACGGGCCACATTGATCTGGCAAAGTCTGTCTGGCGTGTCATCCCTCGTCCCCTCGCTTCACCTGAGCACTTGGTTTGGCTTGGCATGGACTGAGATGAGAGGTTTAGTCTCCAACAGTTCCTGACAGCAATCTTGGGAGGTTTCTAGAGCTTGGATGGGGATGAGATTGAGCCAAGAGAGATGTCTGGTGTGATCCACGTTGGAAGAACTACAAACTGGTCAAGTTTGAGCTAGTTTGGATGAGAAATGAAGGTGGTTCATGTAGAAACCACAAATCTGGTCTGAATCTGCAATTTGAAGTACTGTTCATATGGTTGATCTTCAGAGGCTGAAAATTGGTGGAGAGTGGTTGTTTGGAGTTGTCCACATGCTGTAAAAATTTGGTAGCAATTGGACAACCCAAACATACACTTCCTTCACAATGGTTCATTCTGACCAGGAGAGAAAATGAATTATTTTGCAAAATATTTAAACATGACCAAGGAATGTTTCTGGAGATCGGGTCAAGATATGATCCAAGGGATTTTAGGGAATTATTTGAGAATTTTCTGAGCACTATAGCTATAGGTTGCTTCACAACCCATAATAATGCTCTAAATTCCCAAATAAAAGAAAAGAGTTATTGAAAATAATTTAAATGGAATTTGGGTTCTTGAGATGCTTGGCAGGGTTTTGGCAAGGAGTTGAGGCTTTGGATCACTTGGAAGAAAATTCACTAATGCCAAGACCAAGTAAAAGATCCAAAATCCATTCAAATTCCAAATAAAACCAGAAAAAGTTTGAAAAGAAAAAGTTGCCAAAAGTCAGGGTGTCACAGTTCACGACTTGCATGTCGATGAGTATGACAACAGGCATGACCCTTAGGGTTGTCTTTAATTATTGTATGACCTGCGTGTCAATCACTTAAGCGCCATGTAATTGCTTTACTTTATCGCTATGCGTTAGCAATAGTTGGTGTGACGACCCCGACGCAATGATGGAGATCAAGGTGTCGCAAAGGTGATGATGGATATCATGTCGTTGCTTTAGAGATGGAGATCAAAAGCACAAGACGATGATGGCCATATCATGTCACATATTTTGATTGCATGTGATGTTTATCATTTATGCATCTTATTTTGCTTAAAACGACGGTAGCATTATAAGATGGTCCCTTCACTTAATTTCAAGATAAAAGTGTTCTCCCCGAGTATGCATCGTTGCTAAAATTCATCGTTTCGAAGCACCTCGTGATGATCGGGTGTGATAGACTCTACGTTCACATACAATGGGTGTAAGCCAGTTTTGCACATGCAGAATACTTGGGTTAAACTTGACGATCCTAGCATGTACAGACATGGTCTCGGAACACTGGAGACCGAAAGGTCGAACGTGAGTCATATAGTAGATATGATCAACATAGAGATGTTCACCATTGAAGACAACACCATCTCACATGATGATCGACTTGGGTTAGTTGATTTGGATCATGTTTCACTTAGACAACTTGAGGGATGTTGATTTAAGTGGGAGTTCATTAGTAATTTGATTAATTGAACTAAATTTATCATGAACTTAGTCCTGATAGTTTTTGCAAATCTATGTGGTAGATCAATGGCCCGTGCTTCCGTTCCCTTGAATTTTAATGCGTTCCTACAGAAAGCTAAGTTGAAAGATGATGGTAGCAACTACATGGAGTGGGTCCGTAACTTGAGGATTATCCTCATTGTTGCACAGAAGAATTATGTCCTTGATGCATCGTTAGGTGACCCACCCGCTCCTGCTAGCCTAGACGTTGTGAATACCTGGCAAACTCGGACTAATGACTACTCAATAGTTCAGTGTGCCATGCTTTATGGCTTAGAACCGGGGCTCCAAAAGCGTTTTGAGCACCACGAAGCATATGAGATGTTCCAAGAGCTGAAAGTGATATTTCAAGCTAATGCCCAAGTTGAGAGATATGAAGTCTCCAACAAGTTCTATAGCTGTAAGATGGAGGAGAACAGTTCTGTCAGTGAACATATACTCAAAATGTATGGGTATCATAACCACTTGACTCAGCTGGCAATTGATCTTTCAGTTGAGAGTGTTATTGACAGAGTTCTTCAGTCATTGCTATCAAGCTACAATGGCTTCGTGATGAACTATAATATGCAAGGGATGACGAAAACGATTCCCGATCTCTTCGCGATGCTGAAATCGGCGGAGGTAGAAATCAAAAAGGAGCATCAAGTGTTGATGGTTAACAAGACCACTAGTTTCAAGAAAAAGGGCAAGGGAAAGAAAGGGAACTTCAAGAAGAATGGCAAGCAAGTTGCCACTCCCGTGAAGAAGCCCAAAGCTGGACCCAACCCTGAAACTGAGTGCTTCTACTGCAAAGGAAATGATCACTGGAAGCGTAACTGCCCCAAGTACTTGACAGATAAGAAGGATGGCAAAGTGAACAAAGGTATATTTGATATACATGTTATTGATGTGTTCCTTACTAATGCTCATAGTAGCGCCTGGGTATTTGATACTGGTTCGGTTGCTCATATTTGCAACTCGAAACAGGAGTTGCAGAATAAACGAAGATTGGTTAAGGACGAGGTGACGATGCGCGTCGGGAATGGTTCCAAGGTTGATGTGATCGACGTCGGCACGCTACCTCTACATCTACCTTTGGGATTAGTTTTAGACCTCAATAATTGTTATTTGGTGCCAGCGTTGAGCATGAGCATTATATCTGGATCTTGTTTATTGCGAGACGGTTATTTATTTAAGTCAGAGAATAATGGTTGTTCTATTTATATAAATAATATCTTTTATGGTATATTATGGACATGCACCTTTGATGAATGGTCTATTCTTGTTGAATCTCGATCGTAGTGATACATATATTCATAATATTGATGCCAAAAGATGCAATGTTGATAATGATAGTGCAACATACTTGTGGCACTGCCGTTTAGGTCATATTGGTGTAAAGCGCATGAAGAAACTCCATGCGGATGGACTTTTGGAATCACTTGATTATGAATCATTTGATACTTGCGAACCATGCATCATGGGTAAGATGACTAAAACTCCATTCTCCGGAACAATGGAGCGAGCTAATGACTTATTGGAAATAATACATACCGATGTATGCGATCCGATGAGTGTTGAGGCACGCAGCGGATATCATTATTTTCTAATCTTCACAGATGATTTGAGTAGGTATGGGTATAACTACTTAATGAAACACAAGTCTGAAACATTTGAAAAGTTCAAAGAATTTCAGAGTGAAGTGGAGAATCATCGTAACAACAAAATAAAATTTCTACGATCTGATCACGGAGGCGAATATTTGAGTTACGAGTTTGGCCTTCATTTAAGACAATGTGGAATTGTTTCACAACTCATGCCACCTGGAAGACCACAGCGTAATGGTGTGTCCGAACGTCGTAACCGTACTTTATTAGATATGATGCGTTCTATGATGTCTCTTACCGATTTGCCTTTATCATTTTGGGGTCATGCATTAGAGACAACCTCATTCACGTTAAATAGAGCACCATCCAAATCCGTTGATACGACACCGTATGAACTATGGTTTGGCAAGAAACCTAAGTTGTCGTTTCTTAAAGTTTGGGGATGTGATGCTTATGTCAAAAGGCTTCAGCTTGATAAGCTCGAACCCAAATCGGAGAAGTGCGTCTTCATAGGATACCCTAAAGAAACTATTGGGTATACCTTCTACCACAGATCCGAAGGCAAGATCTTTGTTGCTAAGAATGAGCCATTTCTAGAGAAGAAGTTTCTCTCGAAAGAAGTGAGTGGGAGGAAAGTAGAACTTGATGAGGTAGTTTTACCTTCTCTCGAATTGGAAAGTGGCACATCAGAGAAAATAGTTCCCATGATGCCTACACCAACTAGAGAGGAAGCTAATGATGATGATCATGAAACTTCAGATCAAGTTACTACTGAACCTCGTAGGTCGACCAGAATACGTACCGCACCAGAGTGGTATGGTAATCCTGTCCTGGAAGTCATGTTGTTAGACAACGGCGAACCTACGAACTATGAAGAAGCTATGATGAGCCCAGATTCCGATAAATGGCTTGAGGCCATGAAATCTGAGATAGGATCCATGTATGAGAACAAAGTATGGACTTTGGTGGATTTGCCCGATGATCGGCAAGCCACTGAGAATAAATGGATCTTCAAGAGGAAGACGGACGCTGATGGTAATATCACTGTCTACAAAGCTTGACTTGTTGCAAAAGGTTTTCGACAAGTTCAAGGGGTTGACTACGATGAGACTTTCTCATCCGTAGCGATGCTTAAATCTGTCCGAATCATGTTAGTAATTGCCGCATTTTATGATTATGAAATCTGGCAAATGGATGTCAAAACTGCATTCCTTAACGGGTTTCTCAAAGAAGAGTTGTATATGATACAACCATAAAGTTTTGTCGATACTAAAGGTGCTAACAAAGTGTGCAAGCTCCAGCGGTCCATCTATGGACTGGTGCAAGTATCTCGGAGTTGGAATATACGCTTTGATGAGGTGATCAAAGCATATGGTTTTATATAGATTTACGGTAAAGCCTGTATTTACAAGAAAGTGAGTGGGAGCTCTATAAAATTTCTGACATTATATGTGGATGACATATTGCTGATTGGAAATGATATAGAATTTCTGGATAGCATAAAAGGATACTTGAATAAGAATTTTTCGATGAAAGACCTCGGTGAAGCTGCTTATATATTGGGCATCAAGATTTATAGGGATAGATCGAAACGCTTAATAGGACTTCCACAAAGCACATACCTTGACAAAGTTTTGAAGAAGTTCAAAATGGATCAGTCAAAGAAAGGGTTGTTGCCTGTATTGTAAGGTGTGAAGTTGAGTAAGACTCAAAGCCCGACCACGACAGAATATAGAAAGAGAATGAAAGTCATTCCCTATGCCTTAGCCATAGGTTCTATAAAGTATGCCATGTTGTGTACCAGACCTGTTGTGTGCCTTGCCATGAGTCTGGCAAGCGGGTACAATAGTGATCCAGGAGTGGATCACTGGACAACGGTCAAAAATTATCCTTAGGTGCCTAAAAAGGACTAAGGAAATGTTTCTCGGTTATGGAGGTGATAAAGAGTTCGTCGTAAAGGGTTACGTCGATGCAAGCTTTGACACCGATCCAGATGACTCTGAGTCTCAATCTGGATACGTATTGAACATGGGAGCAATTAGCTAGAGTAGCTCCATGCAGAGCATTGTAGACATAGAAATTTGTAAAGTACGCACGGATTTGAATATTGCAGACCCGTTGACTAAAACCTCTCTCACAAGCAAAACATGATCACACCTTAGAACTCAAAAGATGGTTAAGGTTTTCTAACCATAGACATGAGTTGTCACTTGATAACGGGATCACATCATTAGGAGAATGATGTGATGGACAAGACCCATCCGTTAGCATGGCATATGATCGTTCAGTTTATTGCTACTGCTGTCTTAATGTCAAATACATATTCCTTCGACCATGAGATCATGCAACTCCCGGATACCGGAGGAATATCTTGTGTGCTATCAAACATCACAATGTAACTGGGTGATCATAAAGATGCTCTACAGGTATCTCCGAAGGTGTCTGTTGAGTTGGCATGGATTGAGATTGGGATTTGTCACTCCGTGTGACGGAGAGGTATCTCTAGGCACTCTCGGTAATACAGCATCACAAGAAGCTTGCAAGCAAAGTGACTAAGGAGTTAGTTACGAGATGACGTATTATGGAACGAGTAAAGAGACTTGTCGGTAACGAGATTGAACTAGGTATGGAGATACCGACGATCGTATCTCGGGCAAGTAACATACCGACGGACAAAGGGAACTACGTATGTTGTCATAAAGGTTCGACCGATAAAGATCTTTGTAGAATATGTAGGAACCAATATGGGCATCCAGGTTCTGCTATTGGTTATTGACCGGAGAGGCGTCTCGGTCATGTCTACATCATTCTCGAACCCGTAGGGTCCGCACGCTTAACATTTGTTGATGATATAGTATTATATGAGTTATGTATGTTGGTGACCGAATGTTGTTCGGAGTCCCGAATGAGATCACGGACATGACGAGGAGCTCCGGAATGGTCCGGAGGTAAAGATTGATATATAGGATGATATGGTTGGGCCAAGGGGTAAGGCCCACGGGGCTTTAGGTCGGTGCAAAAGGAAGTTTTGCGGAGGTCAGGGACCAGACGCCAGGGACCCTAGCGTCTGGCCCTAGGCCGGACGTCGAGGCCCATGGCGTCTGTGCCAGAGGCCGAGGACCGTGGCGTTTGGTACTGGAAACTGAGAAGGACTCTTCCTTGCGTTCCAAACCGACTTTGAGGAGGCTCTTTCTCCAAGAAACGACCCCAGGGCTCAACATATAAATAGAGGAGCAGGGCTAGCCCCTGGGGGCACCACGATTCACCAAGCCATCTGCCGGCGCCCCCTCTCCCTCTAGTTTGTCCGCCGTCCTAAATCTGTTGTGCTTGGCGAAGCCCTGCGGAAATAGTTTCACCACCACCTTCACCACGTCGTCGTGTTGCCGTAACTCATCTACTACTTTGCCTCTCTTGCTGGATCGAGAAGGCGAGGACGTCATCGAGCTGAACGTGTGCTGAACGCTGAGGTGCTGTACATTCGGTACTTGATCGGGACGGATCGTGAAGGTGTATGACTACATCAACCGCGTTGATAAACGCTTCCGCTTAGCGATCTACAAGGGTATGTAGATGCTCTCCCCCTCTTGTAGCTATACATCTCCATGGATAGATTTTGCGTGTGCGTAGAAATTTTTTGTTTTTCATGGAACTTTCCCCAACAACAATCTGATAATAATTAAAATCCACTTCAGTTGAGACAATGTTTGAAACAAAAAAAAAGTAATTTAACGATGTATGCATAGAGAGCAAATATCCAGTTAATAATCTGTTAGGAATTAAGATCTACTTGATGTGCTTAAAATATTCTCATATAGTATCAAGAATGTTGTCTTTAGCTTCATTCGCATGATACTTGAGCAAGTATAATAAAAACTTCTTCCTCGACTCATAACGGTGAAAGAACGATAATCACAGTGAAAGTAAAAATCTTGTGGGATAATGTTTATAATTTTTTTTGGATTTTGTTGTGGGCTATCATCGCTTGCACATCTTTTTGTTCTGTAAAACTTGGTGAATTTTTGTCCTCTCCAACAACATCGCCTCGGGACCCTTGCCGATGGATTTTAAAAAAAAAAACTTCGACAGAATCCATCTACATCGCTCACATATTATGCAAAACTGAACATACTATATAGAATAGAAATACAACTTTTGAGTATTTTATATCATGTGCAACACACATACAAAAAAAAACAATTGTTTGTGTATGCACCTCTTCTATAAAATAACCATCATCATTACGCCAGTGCCTATGTCAACTGATGTTTTAAAGCATCATTCAAATCTATCTGTTTTTATATTTGACCTGCAAAATTGAAAAAATGTTAACAAATATTTGAACTAAAATTAAATATGATGCTATGTAAAATATATATTCATTGGTCAGCTGCTAGATGCGAGCGGTGACCTTTTAAACTGACAGACCGGGGGTTGAACTGTGGGAGGTCGAATCCTCCTGTTCCTCAGTAGCTCAGTGGTAGAGTGGTCGGCTGTTAACTGACTGGTCGGTGACATAGTTCTTTTTAGTAGAGTAAATGGCATCCTAATTTTAGTTAATTATAGCCCACCTAATCAAATCAATTGTTGATGATTATTCTCAGAATTTACTATTTAGGGGGTGTGATGCTTTTCACTCTAAACAAAATATGTTACAGTATAATGTTACTCTAATAACCAATGGCCGCTTTTCCTTGGACTCTCTCACCCACGGAAATCCCTCACTCACATCTCGTTCTCCCCTCCACGGCGTCGCCGCCGCCATCCCTCCCCGCGGTGGCATGTCCCTGCCTGTGAGACCCAATCGGTGGCAAATCACGCGATCTATTCGAATCACGGACGAATTTCACTCAATAGCTCGAAATTGGGTAGTAATTGGATACATTGCACGGGAGGAGACCCGGCTTAGAGTACTCTATTCAGGGTCCTGGCTAAAGGGGAAAGTGGAGTAGGTAGAATCTGATTACAGACAGAGAGAGGGTTCGGCTTATATGGCCGCCCGAGTACACACACACACACACACAGCTCACGTGTACGCAGTGACTGGTTCAAAGGAACAGTGCACCGGCTATTGGCGGTAAAGCAACGGCGAGGCCTCCGAACCGTTGATCTTGTCTTGAGGGTAAGATTCCATCTCAGCCGTTCCTTGTCTGAACCTTCTTCTTCTTCTTCTTCTCAGGTGTTGATTTCTTCAGATAGCTCGGTCTGGGCTCTGGTCCTGACACTGCCGCCATCCCTCCCCGCCCGCCGCTGCCTCCCATCCCCTCCACCGCGATGTGGCACTCCTCGCCACGGTTATCGAGAGGAACGCCGGATTTGGTGAGCAGCCGGAGCCCAGGTTCTTAGGGGTATTCATAACTTGGTTCAGGTTGTAAATTTCTATTTAAACTGGTGTTCCACTTGTGCATTATATTCACTACTTACTATGATAAAAGTTGATCAATGCCCTGTTTCTCACACATGTGATATGTTTAAATCAATTTCAATGTTCTCATAGTATCGGTTTATTTGTTCAGTACATGCTTGATGAATATAAGCACACTATCTATTGCCTTACATTTGCTCTTCTCCATTCACAGCTTCTCTTCTTAGTGAGAGGAAACTGCTCAGAGAGAGTTGGTCATGTATACAGAAGCAAATGCAGTAGTGATACTATTGTAAGTTCCCCTTTGCACGTATTAATTAGCTTACATAATTATTTTCCTCAAGAAGATAATAACTTAATTATGGTAGTGTTTGCACACACGTGTCTGAACTTAGATACTGCATGGAGCATGCAGTTGGTTCTCTTGTTTTGAAGTTAAATCCATTTACACTTACTTTTGGATGTACCTGCTGTTTCGAACCCATAAACTTAGATTCTGTTTCAGTTTGTGAACATATATCCCTCCAACCAATTGTTATTCGATATTCTGATGGTTATAAGAAAATGTACTTTCTGGTTTAGGATTTACGTTGAGTAAAATTCAACCCTGCTTAGTGTTCCAATCTAAGAATTTGTAAGAAAATGTTCAACAGTAGGAAAAGTATGTTTTGTTTGCTGTATGTATCTAGTTTGATTAGCACCTGAAATCTTGTTGAGGTATGTTTGTACTTAGTATTCAAATTTGTGATCCAAAATCAACTGATAAGGTTGTACATTGTCCAAATTGTTTGTCAGAAATAACATGTGTAGAGTTAGCTGCTTCAGCAATATACTATTGTAGATACTTTTGCTTCTGAATTCTAAACTGAAGGTTTCCTCAATTATGTTGTATCACACTAATCTGTTAGGCATTAATACAGTGCACTGATGTAAACTTAAGATCAACCGAGGCACTCATCGTGCCGAGGGGTGAGAGGATGGTGCCCCAGGATCTCAAACTAAGATGTTTGGGATGATCTCAGATGTTTGCTTTTTAGCACTAAGCTCAAAACTAAAGAGTGATGGTACGTGTACAAGGGTTTCTATAATTATCAAATAAATTTACATTATTGGTTAACTCATCATCAACTGCAAAACTACTGAGAGAATCATGTTGTTTGCTATGCTTGTATCTGTACTTCAGTGATCAATAACAAATCACATACATAAAATTTATGTAGTTATTTCTCTAGCCTGGTTGCCTGATGCTTTATTTTCTCCATACCGATGAAGTTGTAAGTCATGTAGACCCTTCTGCTATGAACTAATGGGGATGCTATTGCATTGCTTATAGCAGCTGTTATGTTTAATCTGAAGATAGTCTATCTTATACTATTAAACAATTCTTGTTTTTCATGAAGGGATTTTATGTGGAAGAATTTAACAGGCAGCATCCAAAAAGAGATGGGAAACACCACCACTCTCAAACTCATGTAAGTGATTTTTGTTGACTTCTCCATTTTAGTGTTCTGTATTATCTCTTTCAAGCCATCTTCGCCACCCGGGTCCATGCTCAGTGCATCAGGGTGGCATATAACTGCCCACTCTCGGCATATTTTCTTCTTGGATGTTTTGGTGTGTGCCCCTGTAGGAATATGGCCCATAATATGGACACAGGAATGGCCAAACTTGGATTAATCAATACCGATGAGATAGGAACACACCAATTTGTGTACTGCTCTACCAGAAGTCCTCAACCCAACATAATCCCTTTTGTTGTGGTTTCCTTCATAACCTGTTATTTCATAGTAATTGGCACGTATAAAATGTTTACATGCAAACAGAGCTACAAAAATATAATGAGTAGACGTACCACAGTGATAGGTTATGTACCATCCATAGCAAATGATATGATTCATGTAGATAAGTTCTTTCCAATTAGGACATAGTAGTAAGTGGAGTAAATACAAGAGAAGACCGACTGCTTTGAAGGTGTAGCCGCCCGCGCTCACTGAAGCTGACGTAGCTAGATCTGGACGAACCATTGCAATGGATACAGCGCACGGGATGTTCCGCATAGCCTTCTCCCATTGTCTGCGTTGAGCACTCCTCTCAGACTTTAGCTCGGGTGTCAAGCTATCTCGGCGTTCCCGCCTATGCGCGCTTATGCGTTCCTTATTCAAATGGTAAGCTGATCGTCTCCGTTCGTTTATAAGGTCCCTTTGTTCTTGGGACAAAACATGATCGGGGCTTGTTTGGCCTTATTTTTTCTTCCGGTACGCTGCCCGTCGTTTAGCGTTTATCTCATCCCTTTGTTCTTTTGATGGTACATAACCAGAACAGCTTTCCTTTTCTTTTTTCTCCTTATAAGCTGCTCTTCTTCGCGTGTTTAGAATGTCCCTTTTTTCTATTGATGAGTTCCTTTTATGTTCTCCATCATCATGAACCGTATCAACATTAGTTAGCGGAACATTGCTTCGCTGGTGTGACGACCCCGGCTTAATCGTGCACTAATCATACACGCAAATGCACACGATCAAGCCTAAGGACTCACTTGAAGATATCACAACACAACTCTAAAACATAAATAAAGTCATACAAGCTTTATATTACAAGCCAGGGCCTCGAGGGCTCGAATACATAGCTCGGTGGCATACAAGCGTCAGCGGAAGCATCAGATATCTGAGTACAGATATATTACAGAGAGAAAGATAGGCCTTCACAGAGGCGGGACAAAATAAAATACTACGATCGAAAGGCGTAGGCCTCCTGCCCTGGACCCTCCGATCCTACTCCTGGTCGTCAGTCGGCTCCTCGTAGTAGTAGTACTCGCCAGGCGGGTAGTAGTACTGGTCGGGCTACGTCGTCTGGCGGCATCAACAGGATATGGGGAAAAAAAAGTAAAGCAAACGTGAGTACTCATCCGAAGTACTCAGCAAGCAAGGATCTACACTACATATGCAACATTGTCAAAAGGAGGCTGTATATGTGGACTGGGCTGCAGAAATGCCAGAATAGAGGGGGAAAGCCTAGTCCTATCGAAGACTAGCATCTTCAACAATCTTCAGCAGTCTTGCAGCATGAGAAGAGAGCAGATCAACATAATGTAAAGTAGTAGTAGTATCATCAACCTCGACCTGAGATCCTTTCTCGACTCCCTACGAGAAAGCAATCCCAGAGCCGTACTATCCAGTTCTCATCTCATGTTCTAGTTGTACCGATCGGGATACAACTCCGAGTGTCCGTTACCGTAGGACAGGCTATCGATAGAAGTTTCTTCCCTGCAAGGGTGCACCAACTTACCCACCACGCTTGCTTAACTCCGGCCGGACACACTTTACTGGGTCATGCCCGGCCTCGGCCAAGCAATACGCCGCAACCCGACCTAGGCTCTAAAGAGAGGTCAGCACACCGGACTAACCTATGCCCCCGGGGGTCTTGGGCCTTCGCCCCGGGAACCCTGCACGTTGCGAGGACATTTTGGAAGCAGACCTAGCAACCCCTTAATACAAGCGCAGCTGCGTTTCCAGTCCAAACCAAAACGGGCCGCTCCTCGCTGACGTCAATAGAGCTTCGGCTGATGTATACGACACAGAACGCCCATACTATGCCCACGTGATGGTTAGTGCTATCGGGCCAGAGGCCCCTCGGATCAAATATCCAAACCGTTTAGTGGTTTAGGAGCGCGCGGAAACGAGCAGAGACTCACGATCGATGTGACCCCGTCGCCCCGTCTCGAGGACTTGCGGCAAGGGCTAGGAATGCCTGGCCACGCCTCGTGTTATCTCGCGGGCACCATCCAGGTCAACCCGACTCCACATCACTTCGCATTAAGCTCGCGCGGGTACCCCTCCGGGCCAACCCGTCTTTAGTAACATGGTTTAGTGCAAGTCAAATCATCAACAGTATCTGTGTGTCTGACACCAAGGGAACCCTGAGGAATCACCCTCGATGGAGTTCCCGCTGATGTTATCATCAAAGTGAACGAAGGAGGAATCACCCTCGGGGTCCACACTTGAGAAGTTGCACGACGACGTCGTTATCGGGGGTGGTGTAGGAAGAATCACCCTCGCTTACCACGATCGATTAACTAACCTACAAGGTTAACATCAGAAGTGCTGACGAGGTATCACCCTCGGCACTCGACGGTAACCCAGCAGTGTCGGCAACTAAGGGGAAGTGATGTGCGGTGCTAGGGTCTGGTCTTCAATCCCGATGGTCGGGTCTTCTGACATCCAGCGGGGCAGTCAGGATCAGGTGGGGGTCTCTGTTGGGTCTCTACCCAACCTATTCTAAACAGTCTAGGATAACCAACAAGGTAGCAAGGCATGTTACAATAATCAGGCTATGCAGCAGATATAGGAAAACAGTAGCAGTAGCAGTTCTAATGCAACCATAAGAGAGAAGAGAATAGGCGATATAGGCATGTTCAAAATGGGGGTGCTTGCCTGTTTGCTCTGGGGCAAGGGCAAGGTCTTCAATGTTGTCGTCGGGGACGTAGTCGTACTCCGGAGCTGCGTCTGCCTCGGGAGCTACATCAGCGTCGGGGTCTACCGAGAGAGAAGAGGGGGAAGAAACAGGTAAACATAATGCAAACAGATGCAACACAGTGCGTGCGATGCTCTAATGCAGTGCAGGGTTGCCTAAATATGCATCTAAGTCATTTTAGTTATTTTAGGATTAATCTGGGATTTATTAACCCGTGTGTGTGCACTATTCATCTGCCGGATACGGGTCCGGAGTTACGAGTTCTCCTACGTAGGAGGTTCCGACAAGGAAACAGATGGCACGATCAGACTCGTCTCGTCGTTCTGAGCAACTTTCATGTTTTAACTTTTTCGATCCGAGTTACGGTTTAAAAGATATTAATTTTCAAAGTTTAATTGATTTTCTGGAATTATTTTAATTAGCTAAACCAAATTATCCAAAACAGTAGAATTACTTTTTATACTCAGAGAGAGATAGCCTTAGTGTATGGCATGTGGGTCCCAGAGGCTGACTCAGCAGCCCAGTCAGCAGATCTTATCCAGAGCAATAGTAACTGGGACCCCACCTGTCATTCTCAGAGAAGCTAACAACACTTATTTTTAACTAAACAGTGTTAACTGGCTGCGGGCCCCCTCTGTCAGTGCCTATTTAGGGTAATTTAATTATTGTTTAGTTAAACCAATGATTAACTAGCGTGTGGGGCCTGATCGTCATACACAGTGAAATAATTAGGGGGGTTTGTTAGCGCTAATGACTTGGTTAATCGCCCGGGCCCACCTGTCAGTGGCCTAGGCCGGGTTTTGAATGACGACGCGCGCCGGCGGTGGCCTCCGGCGACCACCCGAACGGCGGCGACGCGCCGGAGCTCGTCGGAAAAGCTCTACCGAGCTCGGATCGGAGTGGGAGCGGTCGTGTTCGAACACGGATGACGAGCCGCGTCCGATGGTGGCACGAGCTGGTGCCGGAAGGCCGGGGTTTGACCGTGGCAACGTCGACAGACGGCGGCCGGAGCTCGTGGTCGAAGGAATCGACGAAACAGCTCGCGTTCGAGAGTTCTAGCTACATGGGCAGCATCAGGGTGATGCCCTGAGCACGTTCGCGTGCCCAGCCTGCCGCGAGGAAGACGAGAGCCACGGCGGCGAGTTCACCCGCGGCGACCGGAGTAATGGCAAAGGCAAAGCGAGCAGCAGCAGCGGAATGCGAGCGCTAGGAGAGGGGAAAGGGGATACTACTCACCGGGGAGGCTCACGGAGGCCCGGTGGTGGATTAGGAGCAGCAGACGGCGCCGGATTCGAGGAAGATCGCCGGCGACAGCAGGAGGATGGAGAGCTCGAAGCTGTCCCCGTAGCGCCGCCCAGCTCGAACCGAGGCCCGCAGTCGATGTGGAGGAGCACGGCGGAGCTCGTGAGCACGGTGGCTGGGCGAGGGGCGGCCGGTGGCCGCGGTGAAGCAGCGATGCGGCGACGGCGGCGCTCGGATGCGCGACAGAGAGGAGGGGAAGCGAGGAAAGAGAGCGAGGGAGAGACTAGGGCTAGCTAGGGTTTCGGGGAGGCCACCGGGGTCCTTATCCAGCCCGGGGAGGCGGCGGATGGCCGGCGCGTGGCCATCCGCGGCGTCGGGCGCGTGCGGCGTCGACACGGCGACGGAGGAGGGAGACGGCGTAGGTGGGCCACCTCTGTTGGGCTGGGTCTGCACTATAGCAACGGGCCAAGCCAAAGCACAGAGGCAGTTTCTGCCTTTTCTTTTCTGAACAAGGAATAGCTCCTGTTGTATTTATTTGAGCTATCAAATGAGTTTTGTTAAGGGTGGATCTTGACTCATAATTGCATTGGAACCTACTGAGATGGCACAAAAAGTTTGGATCCATTTGGAAAAGGTTAGGCATTTTTTTAGAAATTGAAAAGGACAAATTAAATGCTACTGGACTACTGTTTTAAATTCCAGGGGCATTTTGGGAATTCTGGTAAGGTTGGTTCCAATTTTTTAATTGCCTTGAGATTATTTGCAATATGGTGAACATTTTTGCAGCAACTTTTGAGCATCTTTATTTTGCACTTTGAATTTGAATTGGATTCAGAGAGGAGTTTTGAATTTAGGTGCTTAAACTTTATGATCAAGCATGGCAAATGAAGATGACTTGTCATGATTAAGAGGTGATCACTGTAGGGTGATGCTGGGGATGTTACAGCTGGGTGGCATTTATTAGGTGATCATTGCTTTCAATGAGGTCACCCTGTACGGCATTATCACACATGGTCCTGCTTAGGTAGGCACCTGCACCCATCGTTACCACCCATGACACTGCTTAGTAATTAAATGTTAATTGCCTAAAGAAAGAAGGTGGAGCGAGGATCAAAGATTTACCATCCATTTTGAAGGTGCTTGTGGTTGTGCATGCAGGCACGGCCATAGGAGAGCCATTTACTGGTCGATCATTGGTTTGATCCCCTGAATCCATGAGGATGGCATTATCGTCCATGAGACCATGACACTGCAACGGTAGGCGGCTGCAGCGAATGCGGAGCTAGTAAATATTGGCTCAATGCTAAAGGACATAATAAGGAGAGTAAAGAATATGTATGACAAGGGCTTGTTTGACCTTTTTTTCTTCTGGTCCGCAGCCCGTCATTTAGCATTTATCGTCTTATCCCTTTGTTCTTGTGATGGTACATAACCTGAACATCTTTCCTTTTCTTTTTTCTCCTTATGAGCTGCCCTTCTCCGCGCGTTTATAATGTCCCTTTTTTCTACTGATGAGGTCATGTTATGTTCTCTATCATCATGAACCGTATCAGTGGTACCTTGAACCGTATCTAGCATGTTACAGTCAGATATCGTGGCCTGTGGTAGTTCTTGTGGAACAATATTTATTCAAATGAGTAGAAAGGCAATTAAAACTAGTGGAGAGTACCGCCAGACAATAGGCATCAAGAATTGCCCTTTCGGTTCTGCCGTGCAGTTATTCCTGTACTCCAGTTGGGGAGTTGATCAATAGTGGAGATGCCGCCAAGAGGGCGTCGGCTGGCGTTTATCGCATCGATCATTTCCTTTTCCTTCTATGCCGGTGTTGTTTAGCAAGGTTTACCCTTTCCCAGCGAGATCCATACGGGGTAAGGTCGTGTGAGGCTACCAATGTTACAACCATTTAATAACAGTAGAAAAACCTCATCAACTATATGTATGCCCCAATACAATAATAAGAAATTATGCTTGCAATTACCTGGCACTGGCATTGGAGTCATTCGAAATGATGATTAACATTAGAGATGTCACCAAAAGGGACTGGGGTAGAGGTATCACCACCAGGGGGCGGCACAGATTTGGTGCCTCCATATCTTCGAGAGGCATGTTTTGTCGGTGCTCAAAAATGAAATTAAACAAAACATTGGCTCTTCCGGTTAGCTTATGTAACTGCCTTCGGATGATGATGAGTAAGAAACTGAATATCCAGTAATGTAGTGAATCCAAAAGATCGACATATATGAAAGAAATGCCATGCTTCAGTCATGTAACCACTATCCTTTTAGTTCAGTAATCACATTGCGTAACTTTCCTTCTATGTTCTGCTGAATGAACATCAGCTTCGCTACATATGAAGAGTGGAATACCATGCATTGGTTCAGTCATGTATGTACGGAGCATCAACTTTCCTAAATATGAATAGTGGAACATCAGCTTTCCTAAATATAAGTCTTTTTAGAGATTCCATTATGGACTACATACGGAGCAAAATAAGTGAATCTACACTCTAAAATAGTATATTGAAATCTCTAAAAAGACTTATATTTAGGAACAGAGGGAGTATTGGTTATATGGAATTTCTTTATAGAAACTGATGTATATCCATTGCAAACTCTGCTATTTCCTTTGCAGGCATATGTGACCTCCGAAACAAATACCAAAACTCTGGTATATTCTTTACAGCCATTGTGAAGCCTTCTATTAACTTATCAAAGAAATACCAAAACCCACCACTATAGCAGTTACCTAGGTCTTATACACATGATCAACTCCATGGAAAAATGACCATACATCCGAGACTTATAATAGTGGGTGCTAGGGTTGTGTGTTTGCTGCTTGAGGACTGTGTTTGCTGACCTGTGCTGTGGCAGCTAACCATTTTCCATCGGAGACGAGCGAAAGTGCATTTAACCTGTCGCCCAAGGTGAGAACTTGCGTGTGTTGACCTGTGTTGTGGCACTTGCAGGAAGGACAACATAACAGCGCCTCCCTCTCACTTCGTGTTTCAGGTGTGCTTCTTCGCATTGGAACCACGCTAAAGCCCAACCCAGCCCAGCCCAGCCCAGGAGTCTGGATTCGAACCTTGACGATGATTGGTTTTGTATATGGAATGTTTGATGATTCATCTAAGGCTTTAATTATTTTAATTTGAATAGATTGATTGTGGCCATGATAGAATACATATTTTAGGGAAGTTGTGATGTGGAAGGAAAGAGTGTTTAATTGAATAGATTGATTGTGGCCACGATATGAATAGATGAATAGATATCTTAGGAAAGTTGTAATGCGGAAGGAAAGAGTGGAACAGATATCTTAGGAAAGTTGTGATGCGGAATGAAAGAGTGGATAGGGACCCATTGTGGTATGTGAGGGATCGATGGTTTCTTTTCCTGGTTTTTTTTCTTCTGGTTATTTGCCCACCGGTTCTGCGGTTGGAGATGAAACATTAGGTGGGGATGAAAAGGTGTGCGAGGTGGGATAGTATCGTTCGATGGGGAGGCTAACGAGACGAAACGACAATGTACTCCCCCTTTAGGAGTAGAGAAGAGATAGACCATGGCAAACGAGAGAGAAAAAACTACTTCTATCACGACAACTATACGTATCAGGGCAAAATTACTATCCCTACTGATCGCCGTGGCCCGCCCTCTGGTCCGGGATCTGCGTCGGCCGGCCTTGGAGATGGCATTCTTCCTCCCCCCCCCACCCCCTCCTCCTCGCCAGAACCCCGCAGCTCCAAACCCCTCTTCCTCCCTTACCTGCTTCACGTGTCACAGGCCGGGCCACTTCCAGTCCAGATGTACCAATCCTCCCTTTTGCTTGATCTGCCGATCCGATGGGCATTTGACTGTAGACTGCCGGAACCGTGTCAAACCCCCCTCCTTCATGCACTTCGGTACTGGTTTGCCGGGTTGCTCGTTCTTTGCTCTTGACAGTGACTTGCCCCTGGTGGTGGCGGCCCCCTCTCTTTCCAATGCGGCTATCATCACCGTTCAAGACCAGAGGATTTCTCCTCAAGTTCTGCTGGAAGGCTTGAGGATTTGGGACGAGGGGGGCTGGGATTGGCAAGTGCGTCAGTTATCTGATTCTGAGTTTGCGGTGGTGTTTCCCTCCAAAGAGTGCCTGAGGATGATATCTTCCTGTACGAGCTTCACCCTACCATTTAACCAGCTGGTTGTGTCCGTCAAGGCGGCTACTTGTGGTGCTAAGGCGGTGGGTCCGCTATCCAAGACTTGGGTGTTGGTTGATGATGTTCCAGTGGGGCTGCGCTCGGTTGAGTTCATGATGGCTTTTGGGACGCTGATTGGTAAACCAGTGGAGGTAGACTCTGATTCTCTGGGTAAGGTCGGCCCGGTGCGCATCAGCATCTGGTGTGTGGACCCTGTTTGTGTGCGTGGCTCGGTGGATGTGTTCCCTGCGTCTGATGGCGTCCGGCTGCGGGTTCGGGTAGAGGGTGCCGATGCTTTTCAAGTCCCACCCCCACCTCCTCCTTTCAAATCTGCCAATCCAGATGATGATAAGCAGGGGGACGGATCTGCAGGGGGGCAGAACCCGAGTGGTGGCACTGATCCCCGCTTTACCCAATCTGAGTGGGATAGTTTGGAGCCTGATGAGCGTGAATTGTTCAAAGCTAATGCTCCGGTTGATAAGGCTCAGAAGGATGCGAATGAGAATCGTGTGATGGATGAGGGCCCTCTGGAGAATACTGGCCTTGGGAAACATGCTGGCATGGGCACTCCGATCTCCGGGGTCTGCTCCAATCTTCCTGCTCGCCCGCAGTCTCCCACCTATTCTGGCATTGAAGATCTGCCCGTGTCCCCATCCCGTTCCAGTGGGCCTGCGGCATCCAAGAAAAAGAAGAAAACCTCGGTCAGAAAGTTCTCGGCCAAGAGTAGGGCCTCCTCGGGTTCCAAGCACTCTATGACGGGCTTGGTGCGCCTTCTGGACAAGGATCTGGGGGCGACGTCGGGTTCTGGCCCGGGTCCGGCCTCTCCTGCTGCACGCTCTTCGGTGCTTCGGTCGCCCGTGTCCACGGCGCGCAAGGGGCGGCGCATGCGTGATTCCGGCGAGCCGGTGGCGCTGCGGGCTGAGAGGCGTGCGGCGGCTCGGGATCTCCCTTCCTCAGGTGCGTTACCACATATGTCCCCCCTTCCTCCCCGGTTCGTCTCGTTTTACCCTCACTTTCGGATGATCATTTGTTGCACATTTTATCGGATGTGGGTGTCTCTGTCGACCCTGGGTATGGTTCTCCCTCTCGTTTTCTGTCCGTTATTACAGCTAATGAGGTAGCCCAAGCTACCATTGCCAAGGCCAAAGAGGCCGCGGCCTCTGATGGTGCAGGTGTCGCCCAGGGGCATGTGGGGGGAGCAGGCTCGACAGATGGTTAGGGCCAGTCGCCTCTTCCCCCTACCCAAGCTAAAAGGGGTCCGGCCAAACGATCTAAAACCTGTGTTGCCCCTTGCAGGTCTAGTCTCTGCATTAAAAACCTTTCCTTTAAATGAAAGCCTTGTTCTGGAACATTAGGGGTTTCGCTGCTAGGGGGCGGCGAGACCAGATTCGTGATTTGGTTTGTGGTGAAAATATTGACATTTTAGGGTTGGTGGAAACGTTCAAGGTTTCTTTTTCCCCTTCTGAGCTCTCCGCGATTGCGGGCATGGACAGATTTGATTGGCACTTTCTTCCTGCCTCAGGTCATTCTAGGGGAATACTTATCGGGTCTAAAAGGGACATGTTTGAGTTTGTCACCTTCGAGTATGGCATTTTTTGGGCTAGCGTTGTGGTTCATCATCGGCAACTTAACACTTTATGGGAGTTTATGGTGGTTTATGGCCCCGCTGATCACTCTCTTACGTCTATCTTTCTGGATGAGCTATCTAACAAGATCGAGTCTTGTAATATCCCCTTTGTGATTGGTGGAGACTTCAATCTCTTACGCTCTCCAGCTGACAAAAATAACCTTAACTTCTCTTGGCCTCTCGCCAACGCTTTCAATGAGTTTATCAGCAATTGTGCGATTCGAGAGCTCCCTAGGGTGGGGGCGCGTTTTACTTGGTCTAATCATCAGGTTAATCCCGTCCGGTCGGTGCTGGATCAGGCCTTTGTCTGTGACAGATGGGATTCCCTCTTTCCCCGTGCTTCCTTGAAGGCTAAACCTGCGGTTGGATCTGATCATGCCCCCCTAATTCTGGACGCAGGTCTGAACCCCTCTCTGACCTCTTCTCGTTTCCAATTTGATGCATCCTGGCTTCTCGTGGAGGGGTTCTCCGATATGCTTGCCACCAAGATCTCCAATTTCCTCAATGCTCCTCACCGTTCTTTTGGCCCCATGGATGATTGGCACAAATGCTCGTATGAGCTGCGCAAATTTTTGAGAGGGTGGTCCCGTAATAGGGCTGCGGAGCAGCGCAGGGAAAAAATGCTATAGAATCCCAGCTCAGGGACTTGGATCGCTCTGCGGATATTAATGGTCTTACTGATATTGAATGGTCCGCTCATTATTCTTTGGAAGACGCCCTGATGCAGTTGCATCAGCAGGCTGAGATTTACTGGCGTCAACGCGGTTCCCTTAATTGGACTCTGAAAGGTGATGCTATGACGGCATATTTCTTTGCTATAGCTAATGGCAGAAGACGCAGGTGCTTCATTGATAGCCTCATCATTAACGGTGTCAGAACTTCGGACCAATCCCTCATTATGAACCATATCATTGAGTTCTTTTCCTCCCTCCTAGGGGCCAAACAGGAGTCTGGCCTCTCTCTTTCTAGTGAGTTCTGGGACAATGATAACAGGATCTCGTGCGCTGAAAATGTGGCCCTAATGGTTCCCTTGTCTGATGAGGAAATTTGGAAGGTGATTTGTTCGGCCAATCCGAACGCGGCCTCGGGGCCTGATGGTTTTTCTATCCCCTTCTTCAAAAAAATTGGCCGCAGTTGCGTGTGCTAGTTTGTCAGATCATCCAAGGTTTTTGTCTGGGTACGGTGGACATCTCCCGACTTAATTATGCCGTCATTACCCTCATTCCTAAAGTTAAAGGAGCTGACTTGATTTCTCAGTTTAGACCTATTGCTCTCATTAACAACTTCGCTAAATTTCCTGCTAAGGGGTTTGCTACTCGCCTCTCTCCCATTGCTCATCGTACCATTAGTCCTTTTCAGTCTGCTTTTATTAAAGGCCGTTTCATCCTGGATGGGATCCTCCGTCTTCATGAAATTGTTCATGATCTCAAAATTCATAAGTCTAAAGCTGTGATCCTGAAGCTCGATTTTGAGAAAGCTTATGATTCGGTGAGCTGGCCTTTCTTGAGAAAAGTTCTCCTGGCCAAAGGGTTTGATGGGTCGTTTGTGCACAGGATCATGCAGATGGTCTCGGGGGGCCACACTGCGATCTCTGTTAATGGCCAGGTTAGTAAGTTTTTTGCCAATGGTAGGGGCCTGCGGCAAGGTGACCCCGCTTCCCCCATCCTGTTTAACTTTGTGGCGGACGCCTTATCCCGTATTTTATCTAGAGCTGCAAACCACGGTCATATTTCCCCGGTTATCTCTCATCTTATTCCGGAAGGGGTTACTCACCTACAATATGCGGATGATACCATCATTATGGTTGATCTAAATGACTCTTGCCTCGCTAATCTCAAGTTTATCCTCCTTTGCTTTGAAGCCATGTCGGGCCTTAAAATTAATTTCTCGAAGAGTGAGGTCATTGTTACCGGTGTGGATGATACTGAAGCTTTGCGGGTGGCCCATCTTCTTAACTGTAAGCAAGGATCTTTCCCCTTCAAATATCTGGGCCTTCCCATATCCCCTGACCTGCTTCATGCGAAGGAATTTGCCCCAGTTGTGGCCAAGGTTGGTAATAGGGTCTTGCCCTGGCGTGGCCGATACAATACCAATGCGGGAAAAGTTGCGTTGATCAATGCCTGCTTGTCTTCCCTTCCCATGTTCATCATGGGCTTCTACTTACTTTCTGGTGGTACTCATGCAGGCTTTGATAAGCATCGAGGGGCTTTTTATTGGAACACTGCTGATAATCGTCGCAAATATCGTTTTGTCAAATGGAAGTTGATGTGTCGACCCAAAAACCTTGGAGTGTTGGGTATTATTAACACTGCCATCATGAATCAATGTCTCATGATTAAGTGGTGGTGGAAGATTATGACTGTTGGGAGCCAGTCTTTATGGTTTTCCATTCTTAAAGCCAAGTATTTTCCCCTTTCTAGCCTGTTATTTGCCACAGCGCGTGGTGGCTCTCAATTTTGGAAGGCCCTGGTGAAAGTGAAACCCCTTTTCCAGGCCCATGTTAAGTTCATAGTGGGAGATGGTTCCTCCATTAGGTTTTGGCTTGATTGGTGGTGTGGAGATTCACCGCTCTCCGTGACCTTCCCCACCCTGTTTTCGTACTGTCCTGACCCAGGTATCTCCATTGCGGAGCTGGCTGCCAATGGGTGGAATCTGGCCTTTCGCCGATCTCTTTCACCTGAAGAGTTTGAAGAATGGCAACGCCTTACTGCCTTCTTCCCTACGCTCTCGGAGAATATGGACTCGGTGATCTGGCCACACTCTACTTCCGGTCACTTCTCGGTTAAATCGTTATATTCTAAGCTTATTGGTGGTTCCCCGACTAGTAGATTTTCCCAAGTCTGGAAGGCTCGGATTCCTCCCAAAGTTAAGATTTTCTTATGGCAAGCTTTTAGGGGTCGGTTGCCTGCGGCAGACCAAATTCGTAAAAGGAATGGACCGGGATCAGAGTTCTGCGCCCTGTGTGGCGCTATGGAGGATACGGCTCATATCTTCTTCCACTGTGTCCTGGCTAAGCTTATTTGGAGTTGTGTTAGAGAGTGGCTCCAGGTATCCTGGGGCCCAGCTTCATTCTCTGAGCTCCGGGCCCTTGCTAGCACCCTGACTAGCGTTACCAGACGAGTCTTTTGGGTTGGCCTGGGAGCGATATGTTGGTCCCTTTGGACGACTAGGAACAAGTTTATCATTGAACATGTGTTTCCTGCTAAACCTGCTGATTGCTTATTTAAATCGTGTGCTCTCTTGCAGCAGTGGAAATCATTGACTAAGGCGGAGGACCAGGATGCGCTGAATCTGTTGATCTCTAAAACTCGGGCCTCGGCGTTTTCTCTTTGCAGACAGGAGCAGGATGCTTAGCTGTTTTGCGTTAAGATTGGCTAGTTTATCTTGGGATTTGAACTCTTCCGGCCTGCGTGCCGTGTGCTGGCTAGGGTGCCATGTATCCTCTAACTTTCCTTCGGACGGCCCGTGTTTGTGGCCACTTTGCCTGTTTGTCTAGTCGTTTCTGTGTGGTGCTACTCTGCTTTATGGCTTTATCTATAAAGTCGGGCGCATGCCTTTTCTCTAAAAAATTACTATCCCTACATCACGGCAAATTTAAGTTGATTTCTCTTGTAAATAGCCCTGAATTGCTATGGCAATGATTACATGATTTATTTTGACATGGCGCAGAAGTTGAGTTGACATGGCAACTTATTTTAAATTTCCAAGGATGTTTTTTGGCATTGGAAAGAATAATTCAATTTGGCATAACAACAAATCTTGAGTTGCCATGGTAACAAATCTAAATTTGAGTTGTAAATAGCCCTGAAATTGCCATGGCAATGATAACATGATTTATTTTGACATGGCGCAGAAGTTGAGTTGACATGGCAACTTATTTTAAATTTCCATGTTTTTTGGCATTGGAAAGAATAATTCAATTTGGCATAACAACAAATCTTGAGTTGCCATGGTAGCAAATCTAAATTTGAGTTTCGATTGCAAAAACATACGAGTTGCCAATTGCCATGAACTACACATTTGGGGGTGCCATGATCTATAGTCTCAAAAATTGCCATGGAAATTTGGTCAATTAGCATCACATCTAGATCTACAAAAAGATTCTTCACAATAATAACTAGTACAAAACATGAAACGAGTCAACTAACCAACATGAAACGTAGCATGTTTCCCTACTAGTACACATACAGGCCTGTGTAATGCTACATATTTTCTTTCCTTTATTCACATATACTGGTTAGTTGGCTGACGAGTTGGGAGTTAAATCAATCACGCAACAGTTCACTACTACTAGTAGTACACATACAGATGACAGCGCCATCATTTTCACCTGAAACTACTACTGTCTGTAGTAAAACTCTGTCGGTCGGGTCCCAGCGAGCAATACAACAACAGGTTCTCATCTCACAGATCAATGGGGTTTTATTTTTCCATCCACTGCCGGCACAAATCGCAATCGCCTCCAATAATAATAACAACACATACAGAGGGGCACGATGAAAGGAACAAGACGAAACGGCGACCGAGCCCCTCATTTCTGCAGGTCTATGTCCACCGTCGTCGTGTCGGAGCGGAGCCTCTTGGGCTCCCGCTCGCCCAGGTGCAGCGAGAAGCAGATGTCCTCCGCCGAGCTCTCCAGGTTGCTGCAGCTCTTGTTGTTGTCCAGCTCGCCGTTGCCTCCGTGCTCGTCGCGCATCGGGGACATGCCCATCAGGTTCGGGATGAACTGCCGCTCCTCCACGTTGCTGTTTACCCCATCCACCGTGTCGACGCGGAACTCGTCGGGCCCAAAGGGCTGGTCCGTCGAGTTGGCAGAGCCGTCCCGTGGAAGCTGCTGGATGTTGATCCCCAGGGGCTCGTAGATCTTGTCCACTTTCTCGGCTTCTTGTGGGGTGGTGGCCACGGGCGACGACTCGGTGGCCGTAGAATTAGCCGCCGCCACGGCCGCCGCAAGCGTGCTCCTCTGCTCCTCCAGGGCCTCTGTTGTGCCAACCAACAAAGAGATGAGGAAATCAAGGTGATGCTACAAACAAGGGATGCTGACAACAACATGTCTGTCTAGCTGTTGTGTGTCCAGCAAACAACACTCACTTAGTGTTAGGAAAAGCACAGACCTTGCAGCCCTTCGCTTGTCGTGATCAGATCGAGCTCGAGGAGGTCAAGAAGGCGCCCCAGATCAACACCACTCGTCCAGTTCTCTGGGCCCTGCCCACTTTTCAGCTTCAACCTTCCGCGGTTGGCCGTGCCACCCCATATAATCCCTATAGGCTGTGGCTTCTCACCATCTTGTCCTGTTAAGATTATAAGGCTTCCGCTGTCCCCTTCAAGATCAAACGTTTGCTGGTTCTCCCCGACGACAAGGAAATCAGTGAAAAAGCATATGCCCTTCTCGTCGTTGTATTCGAGAGCATATGCCATGACGGTCCCTGTCGTATGCCCTGAGCTTCTTCCAACTTTCACAACTTGCTTCCCGATGAGACTGCCAATCGGGGACTGCAAATCGATTGCCTTGATGTCACCGATGAGTCCAACTCCTTTAACTGAAGTGCTGACATTGGTAATGTCAAAGTCGTCCGCAAATGGTATAAATGCACCATCAGCCCGGACAAATGTTTCTGCAGATGCATCGCAAGGGTAAACAATCTTACAATTCTAGAGAACAAGAGCATAACAAGAAAACAAATGGCAGTAAAAGGCATGAAATCCATGTGGTGAATAAACTGCAAGGTGCCCAAAGACGGAAGACCCACAAATAGACCTTTTTTTCTGTTTGACTAGAGTATGCCATTGAACTGTTGAACAAACATATTCAGCAATTTGTGATGACAAAAAATGTTACCTGGGTTCGTTCCCGCATAGATACCATACCAAACATCATCCGTGATAAAAGAAGTGGCTCTCTCAACAGCACCGAGGTAAACTCCAGGCCCAAGATTAGGGGGCAACGGATGGAACATCTTCTGATTAGGATAATCCAGGTCAACTGCAACATGCCTATTCGTTAAGAAACCAACTTGCTTGTTGCCAGTTCGACTCTTCACAATGGCACCCAAAGTCCCATATGTTTCAAGGCTAGCTACCTGAGGATTCAAAACAATACAACTGCGAGTTAAAATGTCAATTCCTGAAACTGATGTGTGTGTCGAAAGCTGACAGCTAAATAACGATTTTGATGCACATGAAAATGAATGGAATAAAAAAACAGAATCTCTGGTCTTTGTGGTGTATGATTATAGCAAAGCAGGGTTTGATAAACATATAAGAGTAGGAAAACCATAGTATTGACAGGTTGTTGGGTTGCACCATAGGAAAGCATAGGAATGTTTCAAGAAGTTTTGAGTCATTGGAAATATAACTAAATAAAATACAGCATGAATGAATCCCACAGCAAATTCCTCCAGACTGCAATCCTACGGATGTGAAGTGTAATAACTAGTTAACTGTGAAGAGGACAGGGCAAATGGGCAACAGTAGCCGTGAAAAAAAATATGACCTGTGAACCAGAGCCTATAGATGGATCACTACCGCGCAGCCCATCAACAAGCTCGTCGTACAGTTGTTCCTTTGGAGTTGGTGCGGGTGCACCATAATACGAGAACTCAACAACATCAACATCACACCACACACCCCCAGGTCCCTGTTCACGGAAGGAACACTCAGAAATACAGGTTATGAAATTTCATGCTACTATGACCTAAATAACAACTTGCTAAAAACACACAAGATCAAGTGTACCTCAAGGGCGGCTGGAAGGCACTGCGTAGGCCTGAGCCACTTCTTGTTAACCTTGCGAGCAACAAACACGAGGATGGCAGGCGTGTCGGTCAACATCCCCTTCCTGATCCGAAAGCCTATGGCCGTGCCAAGGCTGAAGCGTCGCAGGATCTTGCTGTGGAACGCCCTTATAATCATGAGATCGAGCAAGGTGGTGGCCTGCTGGCCTTTGGGCAGGCGGCCAAGGTGCCCCGGCAGCACGCCCTTCTGCAGGTTCCCAAAGTAGTTGGCGCGGCCCTCGGCGGAGCCGTGCATCAGCGTAGACGTAGGCCAGGAGAAGTAGGCGGCGCTGCTTTCGGAGTGCTGACCAGCTGAGGCGACCGGCTGGAGAGGGGACGGGCAGCAGTTATGGCCGTTGCATCCGTCCCTCTCCATGTCCAGCCCTGACCCCTCCGACTGCGACGATGATCCGGCATGCGCCTTCCAAATGTCTGAAGGCTGCATTATGCCAGTACCATCTGGGTCTTTTGAGCTTTATTACAAGTCCTCAACATCAACCTGTAGGCATCGAAGCGCAGAGCCTTATACTAACAGTAAATTCATTATACGACTCGGCATCAAACTAGACTAGGGACAATTCTTTTGGTGGCTTCTAGAATAAGCTGCAAAAAGCTGCCCCCTGCCCAGCTTATTCTAAAAGCCCAACCAAATTTATTTTTTTAGAAGCCTAGTAGTGTCTAAAAAAATAAATTTGGTTGGGCTTTTAGAATAAGCTGGGCAGGGGGCAGCTTATTCTGGAAGCAAAAAAAAGCTAGCAAAAGAACTGGCCCTAGGTAGCGTCCGACGACATCGGAGACAAGAATCATCCTTGTTGTCACTGGTAAACTGATTACAGCAGCTAACTGGAAGCAGCGGCATGGATCAATCCCGCTGGAACTGAGAGAGGCCGTGCATCTGCTGCGTACCTCGGGTGTGTGGGTGGGGGCGCGTGGTCGAGGCGGCGGTGGGGTGGCCGGCGACGGCGACGGAGACGGAAGCTCGGCGATGCGTGGAGGGCGGCTCAGAGGGGCGGCGCTGCTTGCGGATGCAGAGGCGACGGCGCCATTACCGGCCGCCGGATCTGGAGGCGGGGGAGCTCGGGGGAGCTGGGAGGCGGGCGGCGGAGGTGGATCTGACGAGAGGTGTCTCTGACCGGGGCGGGGAGGGTGCAGGGGAGTGGAGACGCGGACGCTGGGATGTCATGTGTGGCAGTACCGCTGTAATTTTGCACCAATTTCGGAGCCATGTGGGCTTTAGCTGCCTAAGTAAATAAATAATCACCTACTTTTTGCCCCCCTTCCAGTTCACTCTCCCTCTCTATCTCTCTCTCAGCTGTGAAAAAAAACTTATTACTCCATCTAGAACCGAAAATTCCATTCGGAGCAGCTCATCTCGGAATCGAAATCGTGGAGATGCATTTGGATTCAAGCCTTGAGGTGTATTCTCTCACGTATTTTGCATCGTACAGAGGTTGAAAAAGTAGTAGGCTAACCCTCATTAAAGGTTGGACGAGGCGACGGACAAGTGATGATGCACTAGAGTTTACGGCAGAGGAGGGGAGAGGGGCGGGGCGACGGTGCAAACCTGTTCGAGGTTGGGATGGGACAGAGATGTGGGCTGCTCGGGTTTTCCTGGCCTTGACCCATGTGTTTGGCGTCGTCGAAGTACGGACGATGGACGATGAAGAGGAGCTAAACATTGGACGAATGGGAGGGCACAACGAAAGGAGCGGACCGGATAGAGCAAAACAGGAATCTTACGTACCTTTTAGATAGGGGAGAAAAATCCAGGTGATTCGGCGAAGCAGTGGCCCGTCAACGTCATCCTTAAACAACCAATCACATATATCAACCCAATTAACGTCAGGGAGCCTAGCTCGATCCCCGGAGCAGCGACACACCCGATATGGCCCGAAGCAGCGGGATAACAGAATGATCTTGTACGGTTATACGCGTGATCAGACGGCCATCATACTTGCAAACGTTGTTAGAGGCCATGGGAAGTTCAGTTTTACTGTTTTGTCATAATTGAACGGCCATCATCAGACTTAAAACCAAAGAAAAAAAAGCGATATAAATTGTGATAAGTATATTTTTCGTCTCTCAACTCTTCCGATAGTTTAGAAATCGTCCCTCAGCTCTTCCGATAGTTCAGAAATCGTCCCTCAACTCCAAAAACACCAAAACTTAGTCCCCCAACTTTCAAAACCGGATAAATTTAGTCCCTCGAGCGGTTCCGTCCGGCGTGAACAGTGCATCGGTGAACAGTAAATTCGAAAAAAATAGCGAAAAAATATAAAAAAACTGAAAATTTGTGGGATCAAAGATACTCGGGTGCGCAAGATGCGTGCAAATTTGTGTGCTGTTTGGACATTCCAGCGGATCGTGACAAAGAAAAAAAGTAAATATGTACGTTGGTGAACAGTAAATTCAAAAAAAAATTGCAAACATATTAAAAAAAATATGAATTTTTTTGGCATGCAAGATGCTTTGGTGCGCAAGGTGTGTGAAAATTTTCGTAATCAAATGATATCTGAGGAGCTCTAGCAAAAAAAAAAAACAAAATAGTGCACTTTTTCAAAGTTTCTTTCCGAGCCAATTTTTTTTTGCCACGAGCTCCTACCATGTCCAAACACCACGAAAATTTGCACGCATCTTGGATGCCAAAAAATTTCATAATTTTTTGAATTTGTTTGCTATTTTTTTTCGAATTTACTGTTCACCACGTACATATTTTTTTTTCTTTGTCATGAGCTCCTGGAATATTCAAACTGCACGAAAAATTGCACGCACCTTGCGCAACCAAGTATCTTCAATGACGTAAAATTTCAATTTTTTTTTCGAATTTACTGTTCAGAGTTACTGTTACGAGGGACGAAAACTATCCGGTTTGAATAGTTGAGGGACTAAGTTTTGGTGGTTTTGGAGTTGAGGGACGATTTCTATACTTTGGCGAGAGTCGGAGTACAAAAAATATAAATATACTTATCCCATATAAATTTGACCCACTTTGGACTTTTGAGTGGAAATCGGATCTGAAATGGAGTCGATTGGAACGTGCGGGGCCACCCTGTCAGTCAGCCGTCCGACCCCAGCCAACCCAACCAATAAAGCAAAAGCCGACGGAGCGCGCCGCATCCTCCTCCGACTCGCCGGCCTCGCGAACCAAACCCTAACCCTACCCCGTCGCTCCCATGGCCGGAGACCCCTCGCCGTCGCCGCCCGGATCCCCCGCCAAGCACCGCCGCCGCCGGGAGCGCGACGGCGCGGACCCCGCCCCCGACGCCTCCTCGAAGCGCCGCAGGCACCACCGCCACCACCGCTCCCACCGCCGTCCGGACGACGCCCAGCCCCCGCCGCCCCCCGCCGCCGACGGGGAGGACGTCGAGGAGGGGGAGATACTAGACGATGCCGGCGCCGGCGGGGCCATGGAGGTCGATGCCGGCGACCCCGCCGCATCTCCGCGAGCCGACCCGGTCTGTCTGCCCCCTTCTCCCTCCACCCCCACCCCCTCTCCTGTCATGCTGTGCTCACCAATTCAAAGTCTGTGCTAATTATACATGTTGTGTGCCCTCTCTGAGTCTAGGCCACTATATTAAGCCTCGATTCTTCAGTTGCAACTCTTTGTTAACCCTAGATTTGAAATCCTACCCAGAGCGGCTAGCCAACCAAGGGCTAGCCGGTGTTAAGCTAGGCAAATTCACCCTTGAATGAACCACTTGGAACAATCAACGGCCGAACCAAAAGAATCGTATGTAGTTTTTCCTTCTGTGCTTTCTCCATCCATGCTGCTTGCTACCCGAACCGGGAAATCTACTTACCGTTTGATGTGTTTCAAGTGCAGGAGCTAGTTGGTGATCATGCTGGCACCAACTCGGCCGTTGACGCGACCGAGCCGCATGCTTCGGTGCTGCCTAGTCATTCTTCGCCCTCAAGAGATGAAGGCGAGTTGAATCACACTGCTCGTGGCTCTGAAAGCGGAGGCGTCGTTTCAGGCGACGAGGATAATGGCAAAGGACATGAGCAGAGTCACAGGGTGTCAAAATCTCCACAGCCGACAAGGGCCAAGGGGAGGAGGCACAAGGATGAGCGTCAAACTTCATCCTCTAATAAAGATTCCCAGCTGAGAGACCACACGAAAAGATCTCCTTCCTCCAGGCACTTCACCGAGGTTCATGCTAGGAGGTCCGGAGAAGCTGATGCCAAAGCCAATGGTTCGCGTGCAAGTCCAAGGGTTGATCCCGATCATGACAACAACGACAGGAATGGTTTTGGTAGGCATGCAACTAGGACACGGGAGGACGAGAGAGAAAGGAGCAGCAGTCGTGTTGTTCGTGATGGACATAGTGATAGGCGTGATAGCCGGGAAAGATATAGGGATGAAAGAAGGCACAGCAGCATAGATAGAGACAATGTTGATCGTAGGCACAGGGAAAGGAGCAGCAGTCATAGTAGACCTGACAGAAGGGACAGCGCACACCACACTCGTGAAGAAAGCAGGGAGAGGGAAAGGCGAAGTGGTAGCTCAAGGCATAAAGACCATCATAAAAGGGATACAAGCAAGGATCGATATAAAGATTATGACACGGTTGCTACTGGACATGAAAGGGATAAAGTGAGAGATGATAGAGACAGGGGGCGGTACAGGGATAGAGAAAGTGAAACTCGTAGAAGTGGAGCTGGAGAACGCAAGGACAGAGTTAGCAGTAGTGATAGACACAAGGACTCTACACACTCGAAATATAGCACGTCCGATGGTCATAAAGACTGGTCAAGATCTGGGGAGAAAGGTAGAGATGTGGACAGCAGAAGCCATCGATCTAGAGAAATGAAGGAAAATTCTTTCAAGTAAGGCGTCTTTCACACGATCTGCTATCTTATCTGTTTTGTTGTTTTTATTTTCTGGCACTTCATACTTACTTCTGTCCTTGTGGTATTAGGGAGGAAGATGAAGAAGAGTATCAAGAGAAAATTGAGCAAGAGTTAGCAATGCAGGAAGAGGATGACCCTGAAAAAATTAAGGAGGAAGCGAGGAGGAGGAAAGAAGCTATTATGGCGAAATATAGGCAGCAACAAGCGCAGAAGCAGCAACCGGAAACTTTACCTAGAAGCAATGATGAAGGTAACTTGGTTAGCTAAATTTGACCTATTCATGAGCTAACGAATGTACGTGTACTAGTTTATGTCCAATCGAATGAACTTTGTAGTGATAAGTGTCTGTTTATTGTACAGAAGCAAGAGCTGTGGATAGAGATGAGACTGTAGATATGAAAGGTGATAATGATAGCAATTCTACGGACAACGAGGAAGCTGAAAATAAGCAGGATTCTTCAGATGCATTTGTTGGTGAGGCAGACTTCAGTGTGGGCAAGTCCCCTGCCCATGATGCTGTTTTAGCCTGTGCTGAAGCATTGGGCAATGAGGGGACAACAGGTGTTTCAGGCCTTGGAGAGGGTACTCCAAAGGTAATTTTGTTCTCTTACCCTGCTACACAGTTTATTAAGCAGAAAATTTATGTTGGTCCTGTTAATTTTCAGAGTGAGAGATTGGCAGATATGTTTTGTGATGACATCTTTGGAGAGTCACCTGCAGGATTTCGGAAATTGGTATGGCCCTTATCTGTTTTCTTTAGAGATGTCAACACAGAAGTTAAAAAGATATATCACCTGCTGCTCTGAATTAAAAGACAGTCATGTTTTTGTGTAGGTGTCAACACCATGACACCTTGTTCTGTCTGAACTTTGAAGATGAAATTTATTTTCCCAGCGTCATATTAAAATACCCTTTTACTGTTTACTCAGTCCGAGATCATTTTGTTGTGTTTAGGGCAAGGGAGACGGCTTGTGTATTGAGAAAAATGCTCTGCATGATAATTGGGATGATCCTGAGGGTTACTATAGTAAGTTCTGCTCTATATTATGCTCAACTCTACCTATTTCTTCTTGTTGTTTTGTTAAATATGGCCGCACACTTTTCTTTTACCTTACCTTTGCTACTCTCTACAGCTCATCGATTTGGGGAATTGTTGGATGGCCGTTATGAAATTACAGCCGCGCATGGGAAGGGGGTGTTCTCAACAGTCGTGCGGGCAAAGGATCTTAAAGCTGGGAAAGATGATCCTGAAGTAGTTGCTATTAAAATTATTCGCAAGAACGAGACAATGTGAGTATCCTTTAGAAGCATTTTAATAGCCGATGCCTGTAATATGCAGAATAAAACACGAACTTCTAATTTGATTCTCGTGCGATGATTTAATTCAGTATTTGTTTCTACAGGTATAAGGCTGGTAAGCAAGAGGTTTCAATATTAGAAAAACTGGCAAGCGCGGATCGTGAGGACAGGCGCCACTGCGTGCGGTTCATTTCTAGTTTCATGTACCGGAACCATCTTTGCTTAGTTTTTGAATCTTTAAATATGAATCTCCGTGAGGTACTAAAGAAATTTGGTCGCAATATTGGGCTTAAACTGACTGCTGTGAGGGCATATTCAAAGCAGCTTTTCATCGCCCTGAAGCACCTGAAAAACTGCAAAGTTCTGCACTGTGATATAAAACCAGACAATATGCTGGTATGGCATCTTGCCCTGCATATCTTTCACTCTACTATATTATGTTTTGTAATGTCTTGTCAAATTTGATCGTATGAAACATCCTGTAGAGCTTTAGCCACTAGTTGCTTAGAAAGTCACACAACTGGGTTAGCACTCTCACGATTTTTAACTGTACCCTTTTGATATTGTAGGTGAATGATGCTAAGAATGTCCTGAAGCTATGCGATTTTGGCAATGCTATGCTTGCTGGAATGAATGAGGTGACCCCTTATCTTGTCAGCCGTTTCTATCGGGCACCTGAGATCAGTGAGTTCTTTCTTGTACCTTATTTTGCTATTTTATATATTTTATAATGTTTCTACTCTCAGGTTGTCGCATACACATACTTCTATTCAAAATGTATTTACCTTTAATGAATTATTTCTATTGCAGTTCTCGGGTTGCCCTATGATCACCCATTGGACATCTGGTCAGTTGGCTGCTGCCTATATGAACTTTCTACTGGAAAGGTTCTGTTTCCAGGTGCAACAAATAATGACATGCTTCGTCTTCATATGGAACTGAAGGGCCCCTTCCCTAAGAAGATGCTCCGAAAGGTTAGAAAATTATCATGAATTTTACATACTTACTCCTTTTCATGCTTGATTATTGTATTAACTTCACAATTGGAAGACTACATACGCATGTAATCCTGATTAACTCTGGTTGATTATACAAGTATTTTTCTAAGTAATCTCCCAATTTTGTAGGGTGCTTTCACGATGCAACACTTTGACCAAGATCTCAATTTTAACGCTATTGAGGAAGATCCTGTGACCAAAAAGGTGCGTATGCAATACTCTTTAATTTGTAATGTATGTTATATAAACATTTCAAACCACTAATTTATCCTATTTTCGTCAGCAGCCTATGAGGAAGTTGATTCTCAACATCAAACTGAAGGATTTTGGTTCTTTGGTTTCAAATTTTCCTGGCGAGGACCCAAAAATGCTCTCCAATTTTAAAGACCTTCTTGAAAAAATATTTGTTTTAGATCCAGATAAGAGGATAACCGTATCACAGGCACTTAGCCATCCATTTATCACTGGCAAGTGAAAATAAGATGTTGATTCCTCTTGACATTGTAAACTACAATTTGGGTTCCTCTTGTCTAATCATCGACATTTCTATCTTGTGTCTGGGAGCTATGAGATCTGAGTGCGTGCCCACATGGACGAAGCATGGGGTTGCTGAAGAGATGCTGTCTTACGGACCTTGCTGCATGCACTTACCATTTGGATAGTTCTGTTGCTTGTAAGACAACTGGCCGGCTGGCATTACATTCCCTGTATACATTTTTCCAATGATTTACAAGATATACATGAAACTGTGCCTAACTTCACTTAACAATTGTACTGACTTGTATGTTTGAACATCGAGGTTCTATGTATTTCTAGTAACTGGAGTGGGCAAATCTTTGCATGTGCTTGTAATGTGGGTGTAGCAGGCACACTTCTCATTTGTGCTGCCAAGCACTCTGCTGATGTTTAAGCTCGCCTGTTTTGCAATGCTTGGCCTCAGGCATTTACTTACCGTGCAGTGATCAATGCACCGGTCGTTTCTCACTGCTTGACAAGTTCTTTTATATTTATTTGATACAAAAACAGGCCTTCCTTGTTACTAATTTATTTATGCAATTTATATTTGGGTTAAAGATTCTAATTCTTTTTTTCGTTCAGGGTTTCTGCCAGGGCCTCTGCTGCATGCACATATATATTCTAAAGGACCAACATAAGAAGGTACCCTGGTTGTTATCTGGGTAACTTGTGTGTTTGAACACCATATAATATTATTTCTTTTTCTCTATTGAAATCTGATGATTCTACGATTAATTTTGCTAGACGAGTCATGTGTAGACGTAGTGATACTGATGGTGCCCTGGTTGATATCTGGGTAACTTGTGTGTTTGAACACCATAGAACATCATTTTCTTTTTCTCTTTTGAAATCTGATGATTCTGCCATTAGTTTTGCTAGATGAGTCATGTGTAGATGTAGTGATACTGAAGGTGCCCTGGTTGACATCTGGGTAACTTGTGTGGTTGAACACCATATAACATCATTTCTTCATCTTTTTTAAAACCTGATGATTCTACGATTAATTTTGCTAAATGAGTCATGTCTAGACGTAGCGATACTGAACTTTGTCAATATTGGATATTCACACATTCTTATGTTGGTCATCTGGTTTCTTCCTTAATACCCGTCCTTCCTGAATTTAGCATTTCTTTTCTATTTGGGATGGCTATGGTACGGCAACTCAAATGCCAAGAAGTCTAAACTCTTTCATCCCTACATTTTGCCAAGCCACCTTTCTCTACCTGTAGGATGAGTAGTGAATGGGGGAATAGGTGTGTGTGAAGTGATCAAAGTACAAACAAATGTAACTTGTCATTTCCTTTTCTGTGGCATAATTGAAGTTATGGATCTTTTTGGGAATTTGAAGTAGACTGAAAGTCCACACTACTATCGACTTCTGATATTCCGTACGAATGGGCTTGTGATGTTCATCTTTTTTCTATTAGTTTTGCTTGCTTTACGGAAATGGTTCTAAGAAAGTCTTTCTTGTTATGCACCACTATCACTCCATGTGGAATATCAGTCAAAAGTTTTTATTTTGCTTTTATGTTTGTTGAGATCCAGGGATGGAGATTCCTGGATGCACTGGGTATTACTACACCTTGCCTTGGTAACCTCTTTCAACTAGCTGGATGTGTCAATGTTTCAGTTCGTCATTAAGAGTCCTTTTCATACAAACGTTTTCTGTGTATAGGTCTAGATGTTATTTTGATCCCTTACAGTTTAACGAACTTAGAATTCATTGTAAGCCATGCTTCTATGTAGATCCGCTACAGTTTTTTGTTAAAAAGATGGCAAGTTTTTATGGAGAAACTAAAACGTTATTTTGTATTACAACTCCTGTAGCATTTGGCACTATCCTGCAGTGAGAAATCTTAGTCGTATGTAGCAAATAATCTGCATGTGTCCAAAAACTTAGCACAAGTATATATATGCATGTAGCATGGTAGAAGTAGGACCGAATGCTAGTTTGTTAACTGAGGCAAAGCATCGTCCCTTGTCAGTTGCTTCCTCCAAAGTTTTAAGGCCACTTAGTCTGGTTAAGTCAAAACTGTTCTAAATTCGAGCAAGTTTGTAGAAGAAAATATCAACATGTATACAATACCCAATAAATACATTATTACGAAGACCTATTTCATGACTGATCTGGTGTTCTTTTTTCTACAAATTTGGTCAAACGAAGTGGCCTTTTATATGCATAGATAAGAGGGAGTAAGAGAAGGCAAAGGCAAATGGCTAGCTGTACTTGTCCCATGTTGATAGATTCACGTGGGCTTTTGCTAATTTTATTACCTGAAACCTGGCAGTTCATCCTGAAGCTCATGCTTTTAGTTCCATCCAGTTGGATGCAAGCCATTTTCATTTTTGATCTGATCATACATGCTACATGCATATGTATGCATCATGAAACATTGGCATTCATCTAGAAGATCAAGCACCTCGATGGATATAGCCTTTTGTCTTGGATGAGTGTGTAATTTGCCTGATTTCCTTTCACCCGTGTCAGAAAACTTGACCTTGGACTTGAGAGCAAGTGCTTAGAAATTAGTAGTGCCGTTCTTTTGGACTTCGTGTCTCACTTTCTAAATCATACTTTGCCTTCTCTTATTTCTTTGTTCATGTTTTTGAGTATCCACCGACATTTTGAACCATCTATATTTTTGGTAAAATTATAACATGAATAAATTATTTCCGTCGTAGTTAAGCTATTACATTCATCTGATTATTATACTTCCTCTGTTCCGTAATTCTTGTCGTGGTTTTTAGTTAAAAAATGAACTAAAACCATGACAAGAATTATGGAACGGACGGAGTACTATTCTGCTAACAATATTGTGGCTGTGTGTGTTTCTGGGTAAAAGGTTGTTTGTAAATCTTTAGGAATTGCTTGTAGGCTAGGTTATTGACAAGTTACTCCCTCTTTAAACAAATGTAAGACGTTTTAGGTCACTACTTTATAGTGTTCTAAAATGTCTTACATTTGTTTACAGCGGGAGTACCATATGTAGGATGAAAAAGAAATTCAAGGAATTTACAATTCATGTGTTATTCCCGTTGTTACTCAAAAGAGAGATTGCATTACATAATGTGCTAACAGCTGTAGTGATGCTGATCTGATGGACAAGGTTCGTAGTTTTTGTCCTTTGAACCTTTTTTTCAGGGCAAGGTTAGTTGGCTGCATGGGTGACAGAAAGTGAGAGCTCTCAGCAGCATCCTTGGTATCCATCTTGATTCATCCGGTTTGTCGGTGATATATCTACTATTCCAAGTGCAGTGCAGGGGGAGATGAGATTTTGTGATTTTGCTTGGTACGATGGATGGATGTATGATGGCTAATTTCAGTTGTCTTGGGATTAGAATGCGATAATTAATCTGCAATTTCATTGGTCATCATGATTTAATGATGCTAAATTTCCCCAACCTTGGGATTTTTATGCGCAAAATTTTAAAAACCAAGCGGACTGACCATTTATGTGTTTCGATGTTGTAAACTTGTGCACACGAAGCCATCCTTTTGCCAAATAGTATGGCAAAAATTATCTTCGTCAAACATGTAATTCAATCAATAATGAGCAAAAACATGACACTTGAAACAAAACACAACCTCCAATCCAGTTAATATCCAAGACTTTCAGTTTCAAACCTGCACTACTCTTACAAAGGCAAATTCTGGAAACAGTTTCTTAAAACCAATAAACAAATGAGAATACAAAAGTCATAAGATGGCCCAGAAGTAAAATGGGTTGTAAGTTTGTTTATTAGCACAAAGAGATACTCCCTCCGTCCCATAATATAAGAACGACGAGGGAGTAAATCTCTTCAGAGTGGTGCATGACTTTTCTCATCATTTTGGAAACTGGTGGATTGGAAAGAAGAACCATCAGCGGCAAATGTATTTGACCTCAATGTAATTTCAGTCCGCATCATGGTAGGATCGCTCATAGGCAGCCCTCGTCATCTGGTTCTGTCATTATCCCTCCAAAATGCTTAGTTTCTCAAAAACCAATAGGACATACGTCTAAACAAATCACAAAATACAAAAACATGAGGCGGCCCAAACGTAAAATGGGTTGTAACTTTGTTTATGAGCACAAGGAGATAAATTTCTTCAGAGTGGTGCATGACTTTTTTCATCATAGCCTTTTGCTTCTACAGAGCATCCATTTTGCAGACATAGTTATCAACAAAAAACAAAGTAATTCATATGCAATGCAACAAGTTACCGAGAACTACGCTGGCATTCAAAATATGCGGGATTGTAAAGAACCATCAGCGGCAAATGTATCTGACCTCAATGAAATTTCAGTCCACATCATGGCAGGATTGCACTTAGGCAACCCTCATCAGCTGGTTCTGTACATTATTTCCCCAAACTAGTTTATAAAAACCACCCATCTATGGCGTGAAAAGCAAATAAAGAAAAAAATAATACAAAAGTAGGTATCCATGAGGTGCTTCAGATGTAAAATGGGTTGTAAGTTTGTTTATCAGCACAAAGAAATGAATCTCTTCAGAGTGGTGCATGACTTTTCTCATCACAGGCTTTTGCTTCAGCAGGAAGCACAATGTCATGGAATACCTCAGATTTGTCGATTGATGTCATAATACAAGGAACAAATTTCAGTTGTCAGAAATGCCAATAGTGTTGATGAAATAGTCCATGAAACGGGTCAGAATCGACAAAAACCGCGAGTGTTGATGACCGATACGTAAACGCACCCCGGGGTTCGTTAATCGTGGAAATCACTTCGGGACCCCAAAACAGTGATTTCCATGGTTGTTTAACCCCAAGGTGCGATTACATGTCGGTCATCAACAATCGTAGTTTTGGCCGATTCTGGCCCGTTTCTTGGACTATTACTCATTTTTGAGGTCCTGGAGCGATTTCCATGATTGACGAACACCGGGGTGCGTTTATGTGTCGGTCATCAACACTCACAGTTTTGGTCGATTCTGACCCGTTTCGTGGACTATTACTCACTGTTTTGGGGTCCCGGAGTGATTTCCACGATTAATGAACCCCGGGGTGCGTTTACGTGTCGGTCATCAACACTCGCGGTTTTTGTCGATTCTGACCTGTTTCCTGGACTAATACTGACCGTTTTGGGGACCCAAAGCGATTTCCATGGTTATTTAACAACAAGGTGCGCTTACGTGTCGGTCATCAACAATCGCAGTTTTGGCCGATTCTGGCCCGTTTCATGGACTATTACTCAGTTTTGGGGTCCCGGAGTGATTTCCACGATTGACGGACACCGGGGTGCATTTGTGTGTCGGTCATCAACACTCGCAGTTTTGGCCGATTATGGCCCGTTTCATTGACTATTACTCACTGATTTGGGGTCCATGAGCAATTTCCATGATTGACGAACCCCGGGGTGCGTTTATGTATCGTTCATCAATAATCCTAGGTTTGTCCGATTCTGGGCTCTTTCATGGACTATTACTCACCATTTTGGGGTCCCAAAGCGATTTCCATGGTTGTCGAACCCCAAGGTGTGCATACGTGTTGGCCATCAAGACTGGCAGTTTGGACCAATTCTGGCCCGTTTCTTGGACTATTACTCAGTTTTGGGGTCCCGAAGTGATTTCCACGATGGGAAACCCGGGGTGCATTTACGTGTCGGTCATCAACACTCACAATTTTGGCCGATTCTCGTCCATTTCATGCACTATTATCACCGTTTTGGGTCCCAGAGCGATTTCCACGATTGACGATCCCCGGGGTGCGTTTACGTGTCCGTCGTCAACACTCACAGTTTTGGGCAATTCTGACCCGTTTCGTGGACTATTATTCACCGTTTTGGGGTCCCGAAACGATTTACATAGTTGTTGAACCCCAAGGTGCGCTTACGTGTCGGTCATCAACAATCGCAGTTTTGGCCGATTCTGGCCCGTCTCTTGGACTATTACTCAGTTTTGGGGTCCCGGAGTGATCTCCACGATTGGCGAACACCGGGGTGCGTTTATGTGTCGGTCATCAACACTCGCAGTTTTGGCCGATTCTGTCCTGGTTCATGGACTATTACTCACTGATTTGGGGTCCCTGAGCGATTTCCATGATTGACGAACCCCGGGGTGCATTTATTTATCATTCATCAATAATCCTAGGTTTGTCCGATTCTGGGCTCTTTCATGGACTATTACTCACCGTTTTGGGGACCCAAAGCGATTTCTTTGGTTGTCGAACCCCAAGGTGTGCTTACGTGTTGGTCGTCAAGACTCGCAGTTTGGCTGATTCTGGCCCGTTTCTTGGACTATTACTCAGTTTGGGTCCCGAAGTGATTTCCAGATTGACGACCCCGGGGTGCGTTTACGTGTCGGTCATCAACACTCATAATTTTGGCCGATTCTGGCCATTTCGTCCACTATTACTCACCGTTTTGGTGTGCTCGAGAGCTATTTCCACGATTGACGATCCCCGGGTGCGTTTACGTTCATCGTCAACACTCGCAGTTTTGGCCAATTCTGACCCTGTTCATGGACTATTACTCACCGTTTTGGGGTCCCGAAGCGATTTCCATAGTAGTTGAACCCCAAGGTGCGCTTACTGTTGGTCATCAACAATCGCATTTTTGGCTGATTCTGGCCGTTTCGTTGACTATTACTCATCGTATTTGGGGTCCCGGAGTGATTTCCACGATTAACGAACCCCGGGTGCGTTTACGTGTCGGTCATCAACACTCGAGGTTTTTGTCGATTCTGACCCGTTTCCTGGACTATTACTCCCGTTATGGGCCCAGCGATTTCCATGGTTATTTAACAACAAGGTGCGCTTACTGTCGGTTACAATCAACATCGCAGTTTTGGCCGATTCTGGCCCGTTTCTTGGACTATTACTCAGTTTGGGGTCCCGGATGATTTCCATCGTTGACGGACACCGGGTGCATTTGTGTGTCGGTCCCATCAACACTGCAGTTTTGGACGATTCTGGCCCGTTTTCATTGACTATTACTCACTGTATTGAGGTCCGTGAGCATTTCCATGATTGACAAACCCCGGGGTGCGTTTATGTATCGTTCATCAATAATCCTAGGTTTGTCCGATTCTGGGCTCTTTCATGGACTATTACTCACCATTTTGGGGTCCCAAGCGATTTCCATGGTTGTCGAACCCCAAGGTGTGCATACGTGTTGGCCATCAAGACTGGCAGTTTGGCTTCTGGCCCGTTTCTTGGACTATTACTCAGTTTTGGGGTCCCGAAGTGATTTCCACGATGGGCAAACCCGGGGTGCATTTAGTGTCGGTCATCAACACTCACAATTTTGGCCGATTCTCGTCCTATTCTGTCATTGCACTATTACTCACCGTTTGGGGGTCCCAGAGCGATTTCCACGATTGACGATCCCGGGGTGCGTTTACGTGTCCTCGTCACACCACAGTTTTGGGCAATTCTGACCCGTTTCGTGGACTATTATTCACCGTTTGGGGTCCCGAAGATTTCATATTTTTTTGAACCCCAAGGTGCGCTTACGTGTCGGTCATCAACAATCGCAGTTTTGGCCGATTCTGGCCCGTCTCTTGGACTATTACTCAGTTTTGGGGTCCCGGAGTGATCTCCACGATTGGCGAACACCGGGGTGCGTTTATGTGTCGGTCATCAACACTCGCAGTTTTGGCCGATTCTGTCCCGTTTCATGGACTATTACTCACTGATTTGGGGTCCCTGAGCGATTTCCATGATTGACGAACCCCGGGGTGCATTTATTTATCATTCATCATAATCCTAGGTTTGTCCGATTCTGGGCTCTTTCATGGACTCTTACTCACCGTTTTTGGGGACCCAAAGCAATTTCTTTGGTTGTCGAACCCCAAGGTGTGCTTACGTGTTGGTCGTCAAGACTCGCAGCTTGGGCTGATTCTGGCCCGTTTCTTGGACTATTACTCAGTTTTGGGGTCCCGAAGTGATTTCCATGATTGACGAACCCCGGGGTGCGTTTACGTGTCGGTCATCAACACTCATAATTTTGGACGATTCTGGCCCGTTTCGTGCACTATTACTCACCGTTTTGGTGTCCGAGAGCTATTTCCACGATTGACGATCCCCGGGGTGCGTTTACGTGTCCATCGTCAACACTCGCAGTTTTGGCCAATTCTGACCCGTTTCATGGACTATTACTCACCGTTTTGGGGTCCCGAAGCGATTTCCATAGTAGTTGAACCCCAAGGTGCGCTTACGTGTCGGTCATCAACAATCGCAGTTTTGGCTGATTCTGGCCCGTTTCGTGGACTATTACTCACTGTTTTGGGGTCCCGGAGTGATTTCCACGATTAACGAACCCCGGGGTGCGTTTACGTGTCGGTCATCAACACTCGCGGTTTTTGTCGATTCTGACCCGTTTCCTGGACTATTACTCACCGTTTTGGGGACCCAAAGCGATTTCCATGGTTATTTAACAACAAGGTGCGCTTACGTGTCGGTCATCAACAATCGCAGTTTTGGCCGATTCTGGCCCGTTTCTTGGACTATTACTCAGTTTTGGGGTCCCGGAGTGATTTCCACGATTGACGGACACCGGGGTGCATTTGTGTGTCGGTCATCAACACTCGCAGTTTTGGCCGATTCTGGCCCGTTTCATTGACTATTACTCACTGATTTGAGGTCCGTGAGCAATTTCCATGATTGACAAACCCCGGGGTGCGTTTATGTATCGTTCATCAATAATCCTAGGTTTGTCCGATTCTGGGCTCTTTCATGGACTATTACTCACCATTTTGGGGTCCCAAAGCGATTTCCATGGTTGTCGAACCCCAAGGTGTGCATACGTGTTGGCCATCAAGACTGGCATTTGGACCGATTCTGGCCCGTTTCTTGGACTATTACTCAGTTTTGGGGTCCCGAAGTGATTTCCACGATGGGCAAACCCGGGGTGCATTTACGTGTCGGTCATCAACACTCACAATTTTGGCCGATTCTCGTCCATTTCATGCACTATTACTCACCGTTTTGGGGTCCCAGAGCGATTTCCACGATTGACGATCCCCGGGGTGCGTTTACGTGTCCGTCGTCAACACTCACAGTTTTGGGCAATTCTGACCCGTTTCGTGGACTATTATTCACCGTTTTGGGGTCCCGAAACGATTTACATAGTTGTTGAACCCCAAGGTGCGCTTACGTGTCGGTCATCAACAATCGCAGTTTTGGCCGATTCTGGCCCGTCTCTTGGACTATTACTCAGTTTTGGGGTCCCGGAGTGATCTCCACGATTGGCGAACACCGGGGTGCGTTTATGTGTCGGTCATCAACACTCGCAGTTTTGGCCGATTCTGTCCCGTTTCATGGACTATTACTCACTGATTTGGGGTCCCTGAGCTATTTCCATGATTGGCGAACCCCGGGGTGCATTTATTTATCATTCATCAATAATCCTAGGTTTGTCCGATTCTGGGCTCTTTCATGGACTATTACTCACCGTTTTGGGGACCCAAAGCAATTTCTTTGGTTGTCGAACCCCAAGGTGTGCTTACGTGTTGGTCGTCAAGACTCGCAGTTTGGGCTGATTCTGGCCCGTTTCTTGGACTATTACTCAGTTTTGGGTCCCGAAGTGATTTCCATGATTGACGAACCCCGGGGTGCGTTTACGTGTCGGTCATCAACACTCATAATTTTGGCCGATTCTGGCCCATTTCGTGCACTATTACTCACCGTTTTGGTGTCCGAGAGCTATTTCCACGATTGACGATCCCCGGGGTGCGTTTACGTGTCCATCGTCAACACTCGCAGTTTTGGCCAATTCTGACCCGTTTCATGGACTATTACTCACCGTTTTGGGGTCCCGAAGCGATTTCCATAGTAGTTGAACCCCAAGGTGCGCTTACGTGTTGGTCATCAACAATCGCAGTTTTGGCTGATTCTGGCCCGTTTCGTTGACTATTACTCACTGTTTTGGGGTCCCGGAGTGATTTCCACGATTAACGAACCCCGGGGTGCGTTTACGTGTCGGTCATCAACACTCGAGGTTTTTGTCGATTCTGACCCGTTTCCTGGACTATTACTCACCGTTATGGGGACCCAAAGCGATTTCCATGGTTATTTAACAACAAGGTGCGCTTACGTGTCGGTTATCAACAATCGCAGTTTTGGCCGATTCTGGCCCGTTTCTTGGACTATTACTCAGTTTTGGGGTCCCGGAGTGATTTCCACGGTTGACGGACACCGGGTGCATTTGTGTGTCGGTCATCAACACTCGCAGTTTTGGACGATTCTGGCCCGTTTCATTGACTATTACTCACTGATTTGAGGTCCGTGAGCAATTTCCATGATTGACAAACCCCGGGGTGCGTTTATGTATCGTTCATCAATAATCCTAGGTTTGTCCGATTCTGGGCTCTTTCATGGACTATTACTCACCATTTTGGGGTCCCAAAGCGATTTCCATGGTTGTCGAACCCCAAGGTGTGCATACGTGTTGGCCATCAAGACTGGCAGTTTGGACCGATTCTGGCCCGTTTCTTGGACTATTACTCAGTTTTGGGGTCCCGAAGTGATTTCCACGATGGGCAAACCCGGGGTGCATTTACGTGTCGGTCATCAACACTCACAATTTTGGCCGATTCTCGTCCATTTCATGCACTATTACTCACCGTTTTGGGGTCCCAGAGCGATTTCCACGATTGACGATCCCCGGGGTGCGTTTACGTGTCCGTCGTCAACACTCACAGTTTTGGGCAATTCTGACCCGTTTCGTGGACTATTATTCACCGTTTTGGGTCCCGAAACGATTTACATAGTTGTTGAACCCCAAGGTGCGCTTACGTGTCGGTCATCATCAATCGCAGTTTTGGCCGATTCTGGCCCGTCTCTTGGACTATTACTCAGTTTTGGGGTCCCGGAGTGATCTCCACGATTGGCGAACACCGGGGTGCGTTTATGTGTCGGTCATCAACACTCGCAGTTTTGGCCGATTCTGTCCCGTTTCATGGACTATTACTCACTGATTTGGGGTCCCTGAGCTATTTCCATGATTGGCGAACCCCGGGGTGCATTTATTTATCATTCATCAATAATCCTAGCTTTGTCCGATTCTGGGCTCTTTCATGGACTATTACTCACCGTTTTGGGGACCCAAAGCAATTTCTTTGGTTGTCGAACCCCAAGTTGTGCTTACGTGTTGGTCGTCAAGACTCGCAGTTTGGGCTGATTCTGGCCCGTTTCTTGGACTATTACTCAATTTTGGGGTCCCGAAGTGATTTCCATGATTGACGAACCCCGGGGTGCGTTTACGTGTCGGTCATCAACACCATAATTTTGGCCGATTCTGCCCTTTTCGTCCACTATTACTCCCCGTTTTTGGTGTCCGAAGCATTCCGCATTCCCACGATTGACGATCCCCGGGGTGCGTTTACGTGTCCATCGTCAACCCTCGCAGTTTTTGGCCAATTCTGACCCGTTTCATGGACTATTACTCACCGTTTTGGGGTCCCGAAGCGATTTCCATAGTATTTGAACCCCAAGGTGCGCTTACGTGTTGGTCATCAACAATCGCAGTTTTGGCTGATTCTGGCCCGTTTCGTTGACTATTACTCACTGTTTTGGGGTCCCGGAGTGATTTCCACGATTAACGAACCCCGGGGTGCGTTTACGTGTGCGTCATCAACACTCGAGGTTTTTGTCGATTCTGACCCGTTTCCTTTGCTGATTACTCACCGTTTGGGGACCAAAGCGATTTCCATGGTTATTTAACAACAAGGTGCGCTTACGTGTCGGTATCAAACATCGCAGTTTTGGCCGATTCTGGCCAGTTTCT
>CM022301.1:434069-500572 GCA_011799875.1 Thinopyrum elongatum | reverse complement strand
TTAAACTTGTGCTAAAACTCCACATCAACTTAAGGAAATTAAAAACTGCAACTTTTCTTGATTAGAGTCTATTCACCCCCCCTCTAGACACCTCTTCTCGATCCTTTCAACCCATCACAAACTCTTATCCCTCGCATTACATTATTTTTCATTCGCCTCTTGTTTTCCTCTCCCCTACTTCACCCTTGCCGTTTTATTCGCCCTCTTTTCTGTTCGCCTCTTTTTCGCTTGCGTTGTCGTTATGGCTTGTCCTTTATCTACTCCTTTGTCTCCCGAGTTCGAAGTTCTTCACTTCAAACAAAAACAAGGAGAAAATCTAAAAGATGCTTGGTATAGGATGATAGAATCCTATCGTGGTTGCACTATAGAGGGAGATTTCAAAGTTTTACTTCGCAATTTTTATGTTGGGCTAACTGTATCCCATAGACAACTCCTTGATTTTGCCGCCAAAGGGAATTTTATTGAAACTGATCCTAGTTTTGCTTATGAAATTATAGAGGGGATAGTAGGAATACTTCCCCCACAAAAGGGACCAACCCTTACTCAAGAGGGAACCCAAATCTTAGAAAAACTATGCGAATTGCAAAAGTCTCTTGAACCTCTTAAAAATGTTGGAGGAAACCATAATCGCATGAATACCTTGATTACACTTTGCAACAAACGGTTGGATGCTCTAGATCTAAGAATCTCCGAGTATGAAGGGAAACGTAAGGAACCTCCCGGATTCGAGCATAACTCCACTAAAAAGATAAATACCAAAGATGGCAATACCTAGATCTATCCTTGTTTTTATGCCTAGCTAGGGGCGTTAAACGATAGCGCTTGTTGGGAGGCAACCCAATTTTATTTTTGTTTCTTTCTTTTTGGTTCTGTTTAGTAATAAATAATTCATCTAGCCTCTGGTTAGATGTGGTTTTGTGTTTTAATTAGTGTTTGTGCCAAGTAAAACCGTTAGGATAACCTAAGGTGATAGTTATTTGATCTTGCTGTAAAAAACAGAAACTTTGCGCGCACGAGATTAGTTTTCATAAATCACAGAAACGTGCTTTTCAGTTGATTCTTTTTGCAGTAGATCAATAAACAAATTATCTAGGACTTTCTAATTTGGTAGAATTTTTTAGGTTCCAGAAGTTTGCGTTAGATACAGATTACTACAGACTGTTCTGTTTTTGACAGATTCTGTTTTTCGTGTGTTGTTTGCTTATTTTGATGAATCTATGGCTAGTAAAAGAGCTTATGAACCATAGAGAAGTTGGAATACAGTAGGTTTAACACCAATATAAATAAAGAATGAGTTCATTACAGTACCTTAAAGTGTTGGTTTGTTTTATTTCGCTAACGGAGCTTATGAGATTTTCTGTTGAGTTTTGTGTTGTGAAGTTTTCAAGTTTTGGGTAAAGATTTGATGGATTATGGAACAAGGAGTGGCAAGAGCCTAAGCTTGGGGATGACCAAGGCACCCCAAGGTAAAATTCAAGGACAACCAAAAGCCTAAGCTTGGGGATGCCCCGGAAGGCATCCCCTCTTTCGTCTTCGTCTATCGGTAACTTTACTTGGGGCTATATTTTTATTCACCACATGATATGTGTTTTGCTTGGAGCGTCTTGTATGATTTGAGTATTTGCTTTTTAGTTTACCACAATCATCCTTGCTGTACACACCTTTTGAGAGAGACACACATGATTTAGAATTTATTAGAATACTCTATGTGCTTCACTTATATCTTTTGAGTTATATAGTTTTTGCTCTAGTGCTTCACTTATATCTTTTAGAGCACGGTGGTGGTTTTATTTTATAGAAATTATTGATCTCTCATGCTTCACTTATATTATTTTGAGAGTCTTCTAGAACAGCATGGTATTTGCTATGGTTATAAAATTGGTCCTAGTATGATGGGTATAATAAAAACTATCATAGAAAGTGCATTAAACATTATGATCAATTTGATGCTTGATAATTGTTTTGAGATATAAAGGTGGTAATGTTAGAGTCATGCTAGTTGGGTAATTATGAAATTGAGAAATACTTGTGTTAAAGTTGGCAAGTCCCGTAGCATGCACGTATGGTAAAAGTTGTGTAACAAATTTGTTGCATGGGGTGCTCTTTTGATTGCCTTCCTTATGTGTGGAGGTCGGGATCGCACGATGGTTAACTCCTACCAACCCTTCCCCTAGGAGCATGCATAGTAGTACTTTGCTTCGAGGGCTAAGTAAACTTTTGCAATAAGTATATGAGTTCTTTATGACTAATGTGAGTCCATGGATTATACGCACTCTCATCCTTCCACAAATTTTCTAGCCTCTACGGTACCGTGCATTGCCCTTTTTTCACCTTGAGAGTTGGTGCAAACTTCGCCGGTGCATCCAAACCCCGTGATATGATACGCTCTATCACACATAAACCTCCTTATATCTTCCTCAAAACAGCCACCATACCTACCTATCATGGCATTTCCATAGCCATTCCGAGATATATTGCCATGCAACTTTCCACCGTTTCGTTTATTATGACACACTTCATCATTGTCATATTGCTTTGCATGATCATGTAGTTGACATTGTATTTGTGGCAAAGCCACCATTCATAATTTTTTCATATATGTCACTCTTGATTCATTGCATATCCCGGTACACCGCCGGAGGCATTCACATAGAGTCATATTTTGTTCTAAGTATTGAGTTGTAAGTAATAAAAGTGTGATGATCATCATTATTAGAGCATTGTCCTATGTGAGGAAAGGATGATGGAGACTATGATTCCCCCACAAGTCGGGATGAGATTCTGGACTAAAAAAAAGAGGCCCAAGAAAAAAAAAGAGAAAAAGGCCCAAGAAAAAAAAAAGAAAAAAAAGAGAGAAAAAGAGTGAAGGGACAATGTTACTATCCTTTTTCCACACTTGTGCTTCAAAGTAGCACCATGATCTTCATGATAGAGAGTCTCATATGTTGTCACTTTCATATACTAGTGGGAATTTTTCATTATAGAACTTGGCTTGTATATTCCAATGATGGGCTTCCTCAAAACGCCCTAGGTCTTCGTGAGCAAGCAAGTTGGATGCACACCCACTTAGTTTCTTTTGTTGAGCTTTCATACATTTATAGCTCTAGTGCATCCGTTGCATGGCAATCCCTACTCACTCACATTGATATCTATTAACGGGCATCTCCATAGCCCGTTGATACGCCTAGTTGACGTGAGACTATCTTCTCCCTTTTTGTCCTCTTCACAACCACCACCCTATTCTACATATAGTGCTATGTCCATGGCTTGCGCTCATGTATTGCGTGAGAGTTGAAAAAGCTGAAGCGCGTTAAAAAGTATGAACCAATTGCTTGGCTGAAACCGGGGTTGTGCATGATGGGAGTATTTTGTGTGATGAAAATGATGCATAGCCTAACTATATGATTTTGTAGGGATAAGCTTTCTTTGGCTATGCTATTTTGATAAGACATGATTACTTGTTAGTATGCTTGAAGTATTACTATTTTTATGTCAATATGAACTTTTATTTTGAATCATTTGGATCTGAATATTCATGCCACAATTAAGAGAATTACATTGGAAATTATGCTAAGTAGCATTCCACATCAAAAATTCTATTTTTATCATTTACCTACTCGAGGACGAGCAGGAATTAAGCTTGGGGATGCTTGATACGTCTCCAACATATCTATAATTTTTTATTGTTCCATGCTATTATATTATCTGTTTTGGATGTTCAATGGGCTTTATTATACACTTTTATATCATTTTTGGGACTAACCTATTAACCGGAGGCCCAGCCCAAATTGCTGTTTTTTTGCCTATTTCAGTGTTTCGAAGGAAAGGAATATCAAACGGAGTCCAAACGGAATGAAACCTTCGGGAACGTGATTTTCAGAACAAACATGATCCAGAGGACTTAGAGTGGATGTCAAGCAATCAATGAGGAGGCCATGAGGCAGGGAGGCGCGCCTGCCCACCCTAGGCGCGCCCCCACCCTCGTGGGCCCCTCGTAGCTCTCCTGACTGACTTCTTTCGCCTATATATACTCATATACCCTGGAAACACCAAAAGAGGAGCCGAAACCCTATTTCCACCGCCGCAAAATTCTGTACCCGTGAGATCCCATCTTGGGGCCTTTTCCGGCGCTCCGCCGGAGGGGGCATTGATCACGGAGGGCTTCTACATCAACACCATAGCCTCTCCGATGATGTGTGAGTAGTTTACCTCAGACCTTCGGGTCAATAGTTATTAGCTAGATGGCTTCTTCTCTCTCTTTGGATCTCAATACAAAGTTCTCCTAGATTCTCTTGGAGATCTATTCGATGTAATCTTCTTTTGCGGTGTGTTTGTCGAGATCCGATGAATTGTGGGTTTGTGATCCAGATTATCTATGAACAATATTTGAATCTCCTTTGAATTCTTTTATGTATGATTGGTTATCTTTGCAAGGCTCTTTGAATTATCAGTTTGGTTTGGCCTACTAGATTGATCTTTCTTGCAATGGGAGAAGTGCTTAGCTTTGGGTTCAATCTTGCGGTGCTAGATCCCAGTGACAGAAAGGGAAAGGACACGTATTGTATTGTTGCCATCGAGGATAAAAAGATGGGGTTTATATCATATTGCTTGAGTTTATCCCTCTACATCATGTCATCTCGCTTAAAGCGTTACTCTATTCTTATGAACTTAATACTCTAGATGCATGCTGGATAGCGGTCGATGTGTGGAGTAATAGTAGTAGATGCAGGCAGGAGTCGGTCTACTTGTCGCGGACGTGATGCCTATATACATGATCATGCCTAGATATTCTCATAACTATGCTCAATTCTATCAATTGCTCGACAGTAATTTGTTCACCCACCGTAATACTTATGCTATCTTGAGAGAAGCCACTAGTGAACCTATGGCCCCCGGGTCTATTTTCCATCATATTAATCTTCCAACAACTAGCAATTTCTATTACCGTTTATTTTGCTTTCTTTACTTTTAGTCTTTATCATAAAAATACCAAAAATATTATCTTATCATCTCTATCAGATCTCACTTTTGCAAGTGGCCGTGAAGGGATTGACAACATCTTTATCGCGTTGGTTGCAAGGTTCTTATTTGTTTGTGTAGGTGCATGGGACTTGAGCGTGGTCTCCTACTGGATTGATACCTTGGTTCTCAAAAACCGAGGGAAATACTTACGCTACTTTGCTGCATCACCCTTTCCTCTTCAAGGGAAAACCAATGCTGTGCTCAAGAGGTAGCACACCACCTCCTGCCTTCGGGCTGCGGTGGCGGAGCGGGTGATGGCCATAGTGGCCGGCAGTGGCGTGGCGGCCATGACGGCCATCTCCCGCCTTCGGGCCGCAGCGGCGGAGTGGGCGATGGCCTTGGCTTTCGATGGTGGTGTGGCGGCAACGGCGGCCGACAACAGCTGCCGACGGGCACCGGCGGCGGAGCGTGTGGTGGGTGTTCCGCGCACACCCAACAGGGACGCCACGCGCACTACACTACGCCGGGGACTACGCCGCCGCCGCGTTGTAGCCTCCCAGCTGGAGCTGTCCTCTGGTGACGGCGGAGTGGCTGAGCGACGATGACAGACCGGTGCCATTGGCGAATGTGGGAGAAGCAGACGAGATAAGCTACAGGGATGGAGGGGAAAATGCGACACAGGACTCGCCGGCCGTGAGGGTTTTTATAGCAGGCCGGTAAGCATTGGGATTTTGGGGGATTTCACCGAGTCGGGCGGGAAGCTTGCGCGGGAACCTGCGAGGTTGCGTGGGAACGGGCTCACCGATGATTCATTGGCACCACCGTTTGGCAAAAAGAACGCCCCCGCGCGCTGCGCAAGCTTGCGCTGTAAGCCGTCTGCGGCAGCGGGGTGACAAGACATGCGAGAGGAGGACGAAAGGCCACGTACACATATGGATAATAAAAAAATGTTTGCAATTTAATTACCTACTATACCACCGTCCTGGTTTATAAGTATGATTTAACTAATAAAATACGAATGCATGTCGCCAAAGATTATATAGTTGGATTTGTATTTGAACATAGTTTCCAATTATATAATTTTTAATACATGCATTAACATTTTGTTGGTTAAATTTGAGGGCAAAGTATGGCATGGAATATAAAGGAGACTATAGACTAGACGGAGGTGGTACCACACGGCTGCTCTCTACGCAGCGACGCAACTGTCGGCCGGCTTGTAGGCGACCATTTGCTGCGTGTTCAACTGCTCCATGCGTGTGGTTGCTTGCGGTTCAGGCGGCCGCGGCGCGCTCTGCTCACGTCCCGCCGCGCGCGCTCTGCTCTCGCGTCCCTCTGGTTGCTCTGCCCTCATCCCTCCACGTGCGCTGCCAGTGTTTTGGGCCGGCGCACGATCATGCATGTTCGTGTGCAAGCGGTTGCGCCGGGCGTGGCGTGATGATGCAGTTACCCGCTGCAAAAACTGCCATGCGGATGCGCCGAGAATCCATGCCACCCGGCCCCCTTTTATTCCTGCGGCCATTTACCTTCATCTCTTGTCTCACACGTCACAACAAGCACACCCACGAGGACACATATACAGAGAGGACATCCAGCGGTTCCAATGGCGCTCCCCGTGGCTCCAATGGCGCTCCCAGCGGCCGACGATGACAACGGCGGGCAGTTCACCACGCATCATGTAGTGGACACCCACGTGAGGGGGAAGGCCCTCTCGGTGGTGTACATGAACGATCCGGTCTCGGTGGAGAGCTCCATCCAAACTATGGAGCAGTTCCTTGCCGAGGACAAGTACCAAGTTGTCGTCTTCGACCTCGAGTACACCATCGGTCATGCCGAGAACGATCAGAAGGTTGCCGTCGCCCAGTTGTGCGTGCGACATGACGTCCTCGTCTACCACTTCCACCTTGCCACAAGGCCTTGCGAGCTTTTCTCCAGGTTTATCAAGAGCTCCGACTACAGTTTCGCTACGGTGGACACCACCAACGATCTAAAAGTGCTCAAGGTTTCGGACTTGAAATGCCCGAATCTTGTCAACATCCAGCACCACTACAAGGTCTGGGGCACCAACAAAAGAAAACTGAACTCCCTGTTTGACCTCGCCTCAGCCATCATCGACACCTACTACGCGAAGATGAAGCAAGAGAGCAATAATGACAAGAACTCCTGGCATAGTGTGTGGCATAAGAGACTGGATGAACAACATGTCAAGTACGCGGCCATGGACGCGTACACAAGCTACGAGATGTACACACGGATCGTTGACATGAGGAACTGTCTTCTTCCTGACCCAGACGAGGGATCGAGCCACATAGCAGTGGCGGGAGCGTCACAAGAAGTAGATGACTAGACGATCGTTTCTCCTACTTTAGAATGCATGCAATTGTTTATTGAGGTGTGTGCGAATGATCTGTATAGTCACTTATGTAATTGGATGTTTATTTCAGTTATATATATATGCACATGTTATTCTACTGTAGACAGAGCAATTCACACAGCTTATTAGCAGCAATCGTCTGTGTTATTATTGGTCTTCGCACACATTTCAGATTACGGACCTATTTGCTGCGTATCACACACATCTTGTTCAGTTGAACCGTTTCCATTGTGTTGCCTAATCACACACAGTTCATACCAGTGAACCGTATGCTGTATATCACACACGCCTTCATCTGGCTGCCCGTTTCTTTTGTGCCTTCTCATCACAAATAGTTCATTGAGCTGAACCGTATGCCCTGCATCGCACAAGCAACTAAATTTTGAACCGTGTTTGATGCATCTGTCATCGCAAACATTTTGCACCTTTTTTGACATTTTTTTTACACCACCGTTTGCGACTATGGCATCGCACACAGTTTCGTCGAAGGGTCTCTGATCGTAGTGTCGCGTTTGGACCATCCTGCAGTAGTGACCGCCACCAAAAGGTGAGTCTTTTTATCTTTGGACCTTTTGAAAGGCCCAACCATATCAAGCCCCCAGACTGCAAACGGCCAAGTAATTGGAATCATCCTCAATTCTTGAGCCAGCACATGAGCTCGTCGTGAGAACTTCTGACAACCATCACATTTACTGACTAGATCCTCAGCATCAGCGTGAGCCGTCAGCCAATAAAACCTATGACGAAAAGCCTTGGCTACGAGAGACTTAGAGCCGACATGATGACCACAATCTCCTTCATGAATCTCTCGTAGAATCTCATAGCCTTCTTCAGGAGAAACACAATGCTGAAACGCCCCTGTGACACTACGGTGATGCAACTCCCCATTGTCAATAGTCATTGACTTAGACCGCCGGGTTATCTTCCTGGCCAAAGTTTCATCCTCAGGTAACTCGCCCCGGGTCATACAAGCCAACACTACTAGGGAAAAGCCTAGCAGCAGCGCGGGTTTTAGGTATAGCAGTAGCATGGGGACCCGCGCTACTGATATGGCGCTACAGCTAACCTGTAGCGGCAGCGCATGTCTGCACTCGCTACTGCTATACAAGCATAGCAGCAGCGAGCTGTATAAAACCACGCTACTGCTAATAGCTCTAGCGCACTTTATTAGGCCGCGCTACTGCTAGTGGCACGCTGCTGCTAACTTTTCTCCACTCGCTACTGCTAATTTTATTAGTTTTTGTTTTTTTTCCTGCATATTTGTTTTGTATTTGAACAGGCTTTATACAAGAATCTTTAGCACATACAAATGTCATCATCATACACATACAAATGGCTGTGAGACCACAAATGTAATCATAGCATATACATACAAATAGTCTCATCATAATCATAATCCAACACAAAGTGGTCTCTCATCATCATCTCGAAAATAGCCATACATGCAAGTCTCGAATACTTGCAACTACAATGTCATCCATCTAAACAATGATATACGCGAGAAGTGCTATCACTATGAGTGATAGCGAAACTATGCAGTACATGAGGCGGCAGTTATGAGGCCTCTCTCGCGCTAGCCTGAACCTCAAGTAACTAGCTTGTGCTTCTTGTCTGCTTTTGAAGCCTTTATGGCTGGTGCCCGAGACCCCGTCCACTTGCGCCTGACACTCATACCACTCGTCGTACACTGACGGAACCTTCCCTTCGTACACGACATAGCACTCCTTCGCCATCAAGAATCTAGGTACCAGTTAGAGATGCTTCTTCATCAAGAGAATGTACGATCATATGCAACAAAAAATACTAGAGCAACACGAAAAAGAAAGGGTTAGCAACTAGATGCAACATATAGTACGAAAACTAATTAACTAAAGGTTCGCATGTCATCGTACCCAAACTAACAAAGTAGCGTTATGCAAGTTCGGCAGGGACCGTGGACATCACAAAGTTTAATCGCTACATAAAGTATACAAGTTCAACCGACACATATCATCATCATCGGCATCGTAAATCACTAGAAGTTCATCCTTCCATATCATCAAGGATGGACCCTAGCTTCTTGAACGGCGTGAGGTCATGACGTTGCATGCCTATGCGAGTTCGGACATCAGCTCGCGATATAGGGCCGTGGTGGAACATCCCCTTCTCATCGACGACTTCTTTCATGATGATCGTCGCAATGTCCCTTTGGATGTGAAAGAAGTCATCTCAAAGTTTATAATCCGCTTCTCCATGAGATTCTACCCACTTGCGGATATGATCATCGTTTCTGGTTGTCATACGAAGCTTTTGGTGATCCGTGTTGAACTCAATCATGAGATAGAGGAGGTAGAATCCATCTTTCTTGCTTGGTTTTGGGACATGGATGCAGCAGAAGTTAGTTTTATGTGAGAAACCCAACTTCTTGTTCCTTTGTTTCCTGATCTGTAGGTGGCCACCCCTAATGTTGAAGCCTTGGAGAGCATCATCTAGAATATTCATTATGTGGGTGTAGTCCTTCTTCTCGTAGTCTCTGGTAGGGTCGAAATACACGGCGTGGGAGACTCGCGGGTAAAGAACGATAAGGACGGCGCGCCCGTTGCTGCAGGGAAAAGACACCTCAAATTATTCTCCATATGAGCGAGAAGGAATGATTGAAATGTACGAAAGGGTTGTCCGGAACTGACTTACTTTGGATGATAAGGCAGGAGGACAATTTCCTGGTCCTTATTCTGTACCATGAAGTTTTGGAGGTACTCCCTAGCAGTTTCACGCTCAAAGTTGCCGAGACTCAAGAAAGACTCGTGCATGTAGTACGGATCCACCACACAGATTTGTGAGACTTCTTCTCTCTTCATGACGGAGCTCATATGTAGCTCAAAAAGGCGGACGATTGTAAAATCGAGCCACCTTGTCAGAAACATCTCAAAGATATGGTCAAACCGCAGGAAGAACACCTCCGCGGGCCGTGTGTCGACGTAGCACTTCCCCTCAAGCACACGAGCCACGTATGTCGGATATCCTGGAACCTTCGAGGCTAGTAGGCTTTTCTCAGTCGACAGCACATGGTCGTGCAGTCTCCTAAGATCCCCTGATAGTGCCTCCAGCGGTTTTAGCGGTAGCATCGGCTCGCCCGTGAGATGGAACATGGCCGCACCTTTCACGGGTACACGCTCTTCAGAATCCACCGTCTGGCTGCTATGTGCTCTAGTTTGTTTGGAGGCAGCTATCTTCCCCGATCTCTTCCTCTCCTTTTTCTTGGGCACACCTTCCAGACCCTTCCTTAACCCCTGCCCCAGTGTTATCGGGCTAAGCACTGTATGACCCCCGGCTAGTTGAGCATGTATTGAGGCGGTATATTCAGGCGTGTCCTGGGAGGATTTCATGAAGAGAGACTTCTTGGAATCCCTGCTACGACGTTCCTGCCCGGGCAGATCATCCATATCCTCATTAGCATGCTGATAGCCCAATTCGTCATATGGTTGACTCATCATATCTAAGTCACCCTCATACGCGTTTGTATTGAGGAAACCCATTGGGTCCTCCATCTCCTCCGTCTCATCATCCATTCTCTGTTCTACAGGACCGATTACATCAAGCAGTACTATTGCACCCCCTTCATCACGCCGTCCGCCGCTCTCACCCGGCACTACAGGAGCTGGTAATTGCGTAGGCGGGGTGGTGGTCTCCATACATGCTTGTTGATGTGTGGTTATTGGTGTGCTCTCGACGGCTCCAAACGAAGAAGATTCTTCGGCCATAGCAGCACCCATCCCTTGCAGCTTCCAATCCACGGCGGGGTCTCGTCATCCTCTCCCCCTAGGCGTAATGGAGGAGGCAAATCCTCGTGCCCCGATGTCACACTCGACAAGGAAACCCTAAAGTGCCCAGCGGGCATCGGCTGGTTGTGGAACGTGAGATCCAAGGACTTCGTTATCACCCCTTTTCCCACGTCCACCTTCTGGCCTTTGATAAAGTAGAGTATGGTGCATGGGGTTTCGTCGGCCTGCAAACACATGTTTGCGGCATAAAACATCCAAAAGGGAACGGAAATGGAATATTCTAGCTATATATGTTCATGCGACATGTAATTACCGTGAGGGCGTCGAGCTCATCCAAAGACGAAGGCCCACCTAGCACGCCAGAGACTGAGGACGGGCTGCTATGAGCGGGTGCGAGTGCGAGAGGAGGCCCGGTTGTGTGAGCAAGTGATGGTGTGGTGGTGTTGTTGTTCACGGAGTTGCTCGCGACGAAACTGGGCAACAGGAAATCATGTACCGTCTTGTCTGGATTTTCCTTCGTCCAGTTGATGATAGCCGGGACCAAGTTAATAGCGAAATCATTTCTGCAGGCAGTTACATCTGCACTGACTGCCTGCTGTAGCAACTCATTTTTCTCCTCGGCTGTTTTTTTCGCGTCTTCAGCTGCTTTTTTCTCGAACGCAAGCTTCACCTTCTCGTCGATGTCCGCCTGACTAAACTTCTTTTTCTGCTTCTTGGCCTCCAGGCCCTCATTGTAAAACACCTTCCACGTGGCGCCGTCTCCGACGCCGTGCACATGACCATATTGCGGCCGCTTGCCCAAAGGGAGTCCCTTAAGTTTGTTCAAGGCCCGGTTGAGAGGGGTGTCCCACTTGGGCCTCATCGGAGAAGTAGGGCTTCCGGCTGCAAGCTGGTGTTGCTTCTCCTGCAGAAGGAACGTGAACCCTTTAGGAATGTGTAGTCGACTAGATCTAGAGCTAAATGTAAGGTGGTAAAAGAATAATTACCAGTAGTCTAATAAATCTCCTCGTGATCTGGTCCATGTAAAAAACCTTCTTTTCCTTGTCCCACTTGTAGCGGGCCCTGATGAAGTCACGCTCCAAGGGGTTGGTGAACTTCGCGAAGGGGTCTGGGAGACCCGCGGCTTCACGTTCCGCGTCCTCCTTATCCCATATAGGCCTTTTACTGAGGTAGCCACGGCTTCTGAGGCGATGCTTCCCCGTGTTCCTTTGCTGAAGGCTCTTGAATTTCGCAGCCTTAGCCTTGGCTGCCTCGGTAGCGCAAGTGTCCTTAAACTTTTCGAATTCCTCTTTCGTAAATGTCGGATTTTCCTCCAAAATCTTGGATAGGGGTTCCTCAGCCTCAATAGCTCATTGCACCCTCCCTTTCCAGGAGGCCAAATCATTGCTGAACATGCCCATGGCGTGATTGTTAATCTTTTTCATCTTCGGATCATCCCATGGTTGTTCTATGTTATCATCCCAGTCGGGGAACTTGAATCTCCTGTGCAACTTCATCAGGAGCAACTGCGTCAAATGTTCTTTACTCCTTAAGTCATCATCGTTGATGCTCGCACATTCCCGTAGGATGCATCCTACTTGGTTCCCATAGCACTTGCGAGGTTCTTCCGGCTCTAATGGCTCAAGCTTGCCAGGTGCCATCTTTGTGATCACCAGTCCTCCAATGCCTAGTTTGTTAGGTTTTCGTATCCTCTGCTTCTTCTGCTTCTTCTTTTCGGTAGCGGCATCGGCGCCGGTACCTTCCCCGCCGGTATCTTTCCCGCCGGTACCTTCCCCGCCGGTCTCGGCACCGCCATCAGTGCCGGCACCATCGGTGTCGATGTCGGCGTCAGTACCATTATCAAGGCCGACCTGCAAACCTTGACGTTGCTTAGCAGACAAAAAGTCGAGGTACTCTTGTTCACCGTCATAATCCATCTCGTCTGCATCTTGGTCAGAAGGCCCGGTTTCTTCATTGTTCGACATGTTTCCTATGATTAAATCTCCTCGTTTAATTCTAAAACTATGAAAAAAAGAGAAATGACATAAAAAAGATCTATGTTTGCCGGAATGTCGTTTCCCAGCAACTCCCGGCACTCGATATGCCTACTATATATCTAACACAAGTCATGCCAAAATTCATGGAAAATTTCGGCATGACCTTTGCTAAAAAATGGACATATCAAGCGCCTGAAATTCACCGGAACGGAAATGAATCAACATTCCGGCGTAACATAGGCCACTCGGATCATTTACCCTGCACATAATCATCATGTCCAAATGACATGTCCAAATTCCAAATATGACATGTCCAAAACATCACATGTCCACTTCAAATTTGCATATAAAAGGAAGAAAAATATAGAACATGAAGAAAAATGCAAGAAGTCATAACAATATTTGAAAGTAAAATTCAGCCTACCTAAATTTGCTCATGTTGATTTGGACAATTGCTTAAACTAATTCTGTTTTGTAAATACTAATTCTAATTAACTAACTAGCACTATAAAATTTGAATAGCAACAATTACTTAAACTAAAAAACCTAGATAAATTCATAACTAAATAGATAACCTAATTAACCTACTGCCCTAACTAAAACCTAAGTAAATTAGCCAAAGAACCCTAGCTAGCAGAGAAAGGAGGAGCGGTGGGGGGCATACAGAGGGTGCAGGCCCGACGACGGCCGAGCTTGGGAGGGGTCGGAGTCGGGGTCGAGCGCCGGGGCCGGAGCCGGGGTCGGGGTCGGGGCCGGGGTTGGGCCCGGGGCCGTGGGCGAGCGCCGGGGTCAGGGTCGGGGCCGTGGGCGAGCCCCGGGGCTGGGGTCAGGGCCGTGGGCGAGCGCCGGGGTCGGGGGCGAGCGCAGGGGCGCGGCGAGGTCAGGGCTCCGGTGGCGCGACGGGGGAAGAGAGAGTGGGGATTTGGGGGAAAAGAGGCGGGATGAAGAGAGAGTGGGGATTTTGGGGGTTAAGTGGACATAGCAGTAGTGCGCTTAAGCAGAACGCGCTATAGCTAAGTTAGCTATAGCGGTTTCTTGCAGAGGGCACTACTGCTATTACAGGTAGCTATAGCGGTTTTATGAGGAAACCGCTCCTGCTACCTTGACTAGCTGTAGCTTTTTTCCAGAAAAGCGCTACTGCTATAACCAGTACCTATAGCAGTTTTCCTGTTTGTTTCCTTCTATTTTCTTTTCCTTTATTTTCTCTCACTTTTTTTTTTCCGAGAGCAGTGAACAAAGGGAAGGTGATATATATTGCATCATTTGAAGGTTAAGTATGTATACAAAATAAGAACATATATATTACATCATTGGACCCATGCATAATGGCTAAGTGTGTATATATATTACATCATTTGACGGTTCCTCAGCGTTGATGTTTTCGTTTTTGAGTGAGCTTCTTTCCCTTCTTGTTCGTTGAAGAATAATTGAGCCCCTCATTGTGACTTTTCCTTTTCCATGGAGTACGATTTTTCTTAGGTAATGTAGTATTGATTCTTCTTTTGACGTATACTTCATCGTCATCGTCATCTTCCCTCATTGGGTTGCCATAGTGGTCGTAGTCTTCCTTGTTGGCGACTCCATCCATTCCAATGATGTTCCTTTTGCCTCTCCTCACGACAACATGGCTGGGATTGCGCGGGTCGGTTATGAAGAAGCATTGTGTCACGTGCTTAGCGTGTACCCATGGCTCATTTTTTGCGATAGCGTTCACGGTAGCGCTCTTGGCATCGGGTATAGTCATGGTAGTGAAATACCGGTTTTCTCTTTCGACATTCTTAGCCCATCTGACACGGAACATTGTCGTGTTGTGTAGTCCAGAGTAGTCAAGGTCCCAGATCTCCTCGACCCTTCCGTAAATCTCTCAGTTGCGCCATTGTCGCTGTCGGTCATGCATTCCATCGTCACCCCTAAGTTCTGATCATCACTGTCCATATCTTTGGCCTCTGTGTAGAATGTGTATCCGTTGATATCGTATGCCTGATAGGTGATGAGGTTGGGCGAGGGGCCATGTGCTAAGGCGTATATGAGCAATCCATCCTTAGAGCCCTCCTCCGGGGGATTAGCAATAATATGATCTTTCAACCAATGCAGGAAAGTGGAGTTGTGCTCTCTAGTAACTTTGGTGTCCGTCTTGCATACCCCCCGGTCATGATACTTCTTTGCGATAATTTCTTTGTGCAGTGCCACGAAAGGATCTACCTCGTCTAGGTGTTGTAGCACTACCAAGTTTGCTCTGTCAAAGTCATTGCATCGATCTGAGTATGCCACGTGCAGTTCCCTGCAACCGTTGGACTGACCTTCTCCTTCGAGCCTCCCATCATGCTTGTTAACGGGCAAACCAACACCAACACTAGGCGGCTGGTCTGCGCTATATAGAAAATTCTCGCAGAAAGAGATGCACTCTTGTGTCAGATAGCCCTGGACGATGCTTCCATCCGGACGGGACATCTTACGAATGAATCCTTTGATGATCCCATTCATCCTCTCAAACGGCATCATGTTGTGCAGGAATGACGGCCCCAGGTCTATTATGTCGTCCACAATATGGACACACAGATGCACCATGGCGTCAAAGAACGCGGGCGGGAAGTACATCTCAAGCTCATTCAGTATCACAACGATCTCTTCCTGTAGCCTTCGGAGCTGCTTCACACTGATCAAATTTCAAGAGATGACATTGAAAAAGTTGCAGAGAACAATAAGCGTGGCACGGACGTGCTTGTCCATTATCCCTCTAAGGGTAACAGGTAGTATCTGCGTCATCATCACATGATAGTCATGGGACTTCATCCCGCTGAACCTTTTCTTGTCCGTGTCTAGATATCTGCTTATCTTGCCACAGTAACTGGAACTAACTTTGACTCCGGTAAGGCACTTAAAGAATTGATTGATCTCAGCCTGACTTAAGGTGAAGCAAGAAGGGGGGCAATAATCCTCTTCCATTACTTTCTTGCCCTTCTTCTCCCGCGCCTCTGTCTCTGTCTCTGTCTCGTCTGACTTTTTACGGGGCGGCATGTGCAGATCTTCCCTGATATTCAAATCTTGCAAGTCTTTTCTTGCCTTCGGCCCATCCTTGGTCTTATCCGGCATACTCATCATTGTCGCGAGCAAGCTCTCAAGGACATTCTTACATATATGCATTTGATCAAGGCAATGAGGTGTATCGAGTTTGTGCTAGTACTCCAAGTCCCAGAACACAGACCTCGTCTTCCATACCTTCAGCAGCGGCTCTGGTGCCTTTTTCGTCGTCTTTCCCGGCGCGGGGCATTGTTCCCAGTTTTTCAACAGCTCATCGATTTCGGCGCCGCTCCGCTTACGTGGACGTCCTTGATACGTCTCCAACGTATCTATAATTTTTGATTGTTCCATGCTATTAAATATTCTATTTTGGATGTTTAATGGGCTTTATTATTCACTTTTATATTATTTCTGGGACTAACCAATTAACCCAAGGCCGAGTGCAAATTGTTGTTTTTTTGCCTATTTCAGTGTTTCGCAGAAAAGGAATATCAAACGGAATCCAAACGGAATGAAACCTTCGGGAACGTGATTTTTGGAACGAACGTGATCCAGAGGACTTGGAGTGGACATCAAGAAACAACCGAGGAGGCCACGAGGCAGGGAGGTGCCTCGTGGCTCTCCTGACCGACTTCCTTCGCCTATATATACTTTTATACCCTGAAAACATCTAGGAGCACGACGAAACCCTATTTCCACCGCCGCAACCTTCTGTACCCATGAGATCCCATCTTGGGCCCTTTTCCGGCGCTCCGCCTGAGGGGGCATCGATCACGGAGGGCTTCTACATCAACACCATAGCCTCTCCGATGATGTGTGAGTAGTTTACCTCAGACCTTCGGGTCCATAGTTATTAGCTAGATGGCTTCTTCTCTCTCTTTGGATCTCAATGCAAAGTTCTCCTCGATCTTCTTGGAGATCTATTCGATGTAACTCTTTTTGCAGTGTGTTTGTCAAGATCCGATGAATTGTGGGTTTATGATCAACATTATCTATGAACAATATTGAATCTTCTCTGAATTCTTTTATGTATGATTGGTTATCTTTGCAAGTCTCTTCGAATTATCAGTTTGGTTTGGCCTACTAGATTGATCTTTCTTGCAATGGGAGAAGTGCTTAGCTTTGGGTTCAATCATGCGGTGCTCGATCCCAGTGACAGAAGGGGAAACGACACGTATTATATTGTTGCCATCGAGGATAAAAAGATGGGGTTTATATCATATTGCTTGAGTTTATCCCTCTACATCATGTCATCTTGCCTAATGCGTTACTCTGTTCTTATGAACTTAATACTCTAGATGCATGCTGGATAGCGGTCGATGTGTGGAGTAATAGTTGTAGATGTAGGCAGGAGTCGGTCTAGTTGTTGCGGACGTGATGCCTATATACATGATCATGCCTAGATATTCTCATAACTATGCTCAATTCTATCAATTGCTCGACAGTAATTTGTTCACCCACCGTAATACTTATGCTATCTTGAGAGAAGCCACTAGTGAAACCTATGGCCCCTGGTCTTTTCTCCATTATATTAATCTCCCGTCAACTAGCTATTTCTATCGCCGTTTATTTTGCACTCTTTACTTTCAGTCTTTATCATAAAAATACCAAAAATATTATCTTATCATTTCTATCAGATCTCACTTTTGCAAGTGGCCGTGAAGGGATTGACAACCCCTTTATCGCGTTGGTTGCAAGGTTCTTATTTGTTTGTGTAGGTACGAGGGACTTGCGTGTGGCCTCCTACTGGATTGATACCTTGGTTCTCAAAAACTGAGGGAAATACTTACGCTACTTTGCTGCATCACCCTTTCCTCTTCAAGGGAAAACCAACGCATGCTCAAGAGGTAGCAGTCCTCGATGCTCAGCGTGACCATTGAATAGATCTCCACGGTTTCTCCATAGGTCGTCCGGTTCGAGCCATCTTTGATGCTCCATGTACACGAGTTTCCTAGACCTGCCATCGTTCCTTGACGTTAGCTGCCGATACATCGTATCATCCATGCACCGCATGCATCCGCAATATCCATGGCACACCTGGCCTGTGACATATCCGTAACCGAGATAGTCGTGCACCGTCGTGATCAATGCGGCTCTCATGTAGAAATACTCGCCTTTGCTGACGTCCCATGTCTTGGCCGGGGTTTTCCATAACGTGTCTAACTCCTATTGAAGTAGCCCCAGATACAGATTAATATTATTTCCTGGTTGTTTCGGCCCTTGAATCAGCATGCTCATGTGAATGTACTTCAACTTCATGCATAACCAGGGGGGAGGTTGTACATCCATACAAACATGGGCCATGTGCTATGGTTGGTGTTCTGGTTGCCAAACGGATTCATGCCATCGGTACACGCGCCGAGCACGATGTTCCTTGCATCACATTCAAAATACCGATAGAAGTCGTTCAACGCTCTCCACTGGCTTCCATCCTTGATGTATCTCAGCTTCGGATCATCTCCATCATCGGGCTTCTTCCTCTCCGCGTGCCAGCGCATGAGCTTTCCTTCCTTGGGATCTACGAAATACCGCTGGAGACGAGGAGTGATCGGTAAGTACCATACAACTTTCTGGGGACATTTCTTCCCGGCCTTCTTGTATCGAGAAGTATTGCACACCGGACAGCTTGTTTTTTCCGCGTGCTCCTTCCGATAAATTATGCAATCGTTGATGCATGCATGGTATCTAACATGCGGCAGATCAAGAGGGCACACTATCTTCTTGGCCTCATCCACACTAGTAGGACATAGATTCCCCGCGGGAAGAACATCCTTTAGGTACTTGAGATGCTCATCGAGGCTAATGTCGGTCCATTTGTTTTTAGCCTTCGTCTTCAGGAGTTGGAGCGTGAAACTCAAGCGGGTCACCTCAGGATTGCAACCATCATACAATGGAGTGTTCGAGTCTACCACCAGTTGCTGCAGCTTAGCCTCCTCTCTAGAAGCAGCTCTCTCAGTACTCGTCTCCTTGCGAAGCAGTGCTTGAACATGAGGGTCCCGCATGACTGAACTTAGTACCGACGAACTCTGCGGCATGGAGTCCACGTTCTCTCCGCCGCCATGTCCGGCCCCTTCTCCTCTGCCATGTCCGGCCCCTTCTCCGCCGCCATGTCCGGCCTCTTCCCCGCCACCATTATCGATCATCTCTTCGTCTTGCCCCGTGTCGTCATTGCCTGCCCCGTCGGCGTCCTCAACATCATCATCCTCATCTTCAATTATCCACCGAGTATAGCCATCCATGAAACCAGTCATGAGCAGGTGCGCTTCGACGCGACCATCGTCATAGGGGTCTAGCCAAACTATTCCTTTGCATTTTCGACACGGACATAAAACCTCTGTCAGGTTATTTTCTTTCATGTCCTGCACCGCCGACCGCAACCACCTGTCCACCATCGTTCCACTAACCATCATGAACGTCTGCACGGTAATAATAAACAAATTAATTATAAAAATGCATGCATGCATCAAAGGCATACAAAAATTCGGCATGACCTTCCCTAAAATTAGGACATATAGATCTAGAGTTTGCCCGGAATTCGTCGAAACGGAAATAAATCGACATTTCGGCAAAACATAGGCAACTCAAAAGCACGATTCGGCGTCAACTCATGCCACACACACAATTTCCATCATATCGCCCAATTATCATATCGCACGCACATACACATATTTCCATTCTTGCAAAAGCATGAATTTTTAATCACCTATCGTCTCAAGATCGAGCACACAGTGGAGATGATGATGTAGGGAGATCAAAAGTGGACAAATCTCTTCTTGACAAAGCTAGATCTAGTTAGGGGCACATAGGTCACCTCACTAAATGCTACATCTACCTAGCTAGCTAATTTGGGAGGATACAACTTCAACTAGTGGAGGGGGAAGGAAAAAGAGAAAGGAGAGGCATTAATGGAGGTGGTGAAGTAATAAAGAGAGAGAAAGGTAGGTAGAAGAGGGAGAGTAATGGACGGAGAAGTATTGAGGAAGAAGCAAAGTGAGGGAGAGAGGAGGTGGGAGGTAGGGGAAAGTGAGGAAGAGAGATGGGGGAGGGGAGGAGGGGGAGGGGAAAAAGGTGGTATTATGCTGCGTCTTAGCAGTAGCGCGGGATGTAAAGCGCGCTACTGCTAAGGGAATAGCAGCAGCAAGCTTTCTGAACACGCGCTACTGCTAAGCGGGGCCCACCATGTGGCCAGTTTAAAAATTAGCAGCAGCGACAAGAGAAAAAAGCGCGCTACTACAACTGCATTAGCAGTAGCGTGGGTCGCGTCAGCGCGCTGCTGCTAAACCTAGGTTGGTGCGTACTCTCGGTCGATTTTACTAGCAGTGCGGTTCCACTAGGCCGCGCTACTGCTAACGCGGTAGCAGTAGCGCCTGTTCTGGACACGCGCTACTGAAAATTAGCAGTAGTGCCCCTTTTTGTACCGTGCTGCTGCTAAGATTCTGTGTATAAGGTTTTCCCTAGTAGTGCAAATATGGAACCGTCCAATCAGGAATAACATGAAGAGCCGCCACCAGTTGTGCTTCAGGGTCAGGAATAGCAAGATCTTCCTCTATAGGCAGTTTGACTGAAGGTTTATGCAGAATATCCAGGAAAGTGTTAGGTGGCATTGGCTTACGCTGGGACCCTAGCCGGCTCACAGCATCAGCCGCCTCATTCTTCCTTCGATCAACATGTTCAACTTGATAACCTTTGAAATGACCGGCAATAGCATCAACCTCGCGGCGATAACCCGCCATGAGTGGATCCTTAGAATCCCAAGTGCCTGAGACTTGCTGAGCCACCAAGTCCGAGTCGCCGAAACATCTCATCCGGCTTAAATTCATCTCCTTAGCCATCCGAAGACCATGGAGCAATGCTTATTACTCAGCTGCATTGTTAGTACAAGGGAACATCAACCTTAAAACATAACAAAACTTGTCACCTCGTGGGGAAGTTAAGACAACTCCAGCCCCCGAGCCCTCCAATTGCCTGGACCCATCAAAATGAATAGTCCAATATGTGTTATCCGGCTTCTCTTCAGGCATCTGCAACTCTGTCCAATCATTGATAAAATCCACCAATGCTTGAGACTTAATGGCTGTGCAAGGCACATACTTCCAACCATGAGGACCAAGCTCAATGGCCCACTTGGCTACTCGACCTGTGGCTTCTCTGTTTTGTATTATGTTTCCAAAGGGAGCAGAACTAACGACATTAATGGGATGACCCAGAAAATACAGTTTGAGCTTACGACTAGCCATGAACACCCCGTATACAAGCTTCTGCCAATGTGGATACCTCTGCTTGGACTCAATCAGCACCTCACTGATGTAATAAATCAGCCTTTGAACTGGATGCTCCTTGCTTGGCTCCTTTCGTTCCATGACAATGGCTACGCTGACAGCCCGGGCGTTGGCAGCCACATATAACAACAATGGCTCTTTATCAATAGGAGCACCAAGGACCGGCGGCTCAGCCAACTGTTTCTTCAGGGACTCAAACGCCTGATCAGCAGCGTCACTCCAAACAAAATGGTCTGTTTTCTTCATCATCTGGGAAAGAGGGATGGCCTTCTCACCCAACTGGCTTATGAACCGGCTTAAGGCTGCAATACGACCCGCCAAACGCTGAACATCATTTATATACGCCGGCTTAGTCAGAGAGGTGATGGCCTTTATTTTTTTCGGGTTAGCTTCAATGCCTCGTTCTAAAACCAGAAAACCCAAGAGCTTGCCTGCTGGCACACCAAAGACACACTTGGCTGGGTTAAGCATCATCTTGTAGACCCGGAGATTATCAAATGTCTCTTTCAAATCATCTATCAATGTTTCCTTCTTTCTGGACTTCACCACGATATCATCCACATAAGCATGAACATTGCGCCCAATCTGATCATGAAGACAATTCTGCACACAATGCTGGTAAGTCGCCTGGGCACTCTTGAGCCCAAAAGGCATAGACACATAGCAGAAGGCTCCAAAAGGAGTGATGAAAGCTATCTTCTCCTGGTCCTTAACTGCCATCTTGATCTGATGATAACCAGAATAAGCATCCAAAAAGCTCAAACGCTCACAACCCGCCGTAGCATCAATAATTTGATCAATACGAGGGATAGCAAAAGGATCAGCCAGACAAGCCTTGTCTAAGTCCGTGTAGTCCACACACATACGCCAAGTGCCGTTCTTCTTAAGCACCAGCACCGGGTTAGCCAACCACTCAGGATGAAAAACTTCAACAATGAACCCAGCCACCAAGAGCCGGGCCACTTCTTCACCAATGGCCTTACACCTTTCTTCATTGAAACGACGAAGGAATTGCTTGACCGGCTTAAACTTCGGATCAATATTAAGAGTGTGCTCAGCGAGTTCCCTCGGTACACCTGGCATATCAGAAGGTTTCCATGCAAAGATGTCCCGGTTCTCACGGATGAACTCGATGAGCGCGCTTTCCTATTTCGGATCCAGATTAGCACTGATGTTGAACTGCTTGGATGAATCGCCAGGAATGAAGTCAACTAGCTTAGTGTCATCTGCCGACTTAAACTTCAATGCCGGATCATGCTCCGTAGTTGGATTTTTCAAAGATGTCATATCTGCCAGGTCAACATTATCTTTGTAGAACTTCAATTCCTCCGTTGCACAGACAGACTCAGCATAAGCAGCATCCCCTTCTTCACATTCCAAAGCTATTTTCCGGCTTCCATGCACTGTGATGGTCCCCTTGTAACCCGGCATCTTGAGTTGTAGGTAAACATAACAAGGCCGTGCCATGAACTTGGCGTAAGCCGGCCGTCCAAACAGAGCGTGATACGGGCTTTGAATCTTGACCACTTCAAAGGTTAGCATCTTGGCCCTGGAGTCATGCTCATCCCCAAAGGCCACTTCCAAAGTGATCTTGCCTACAGGATACGCTGACTTACCAGGCACCACTCCATGGAAAATAGTATTGGGCGGCTTAAGATTTTTGTCAGTTAACCCCATACGACGGAAAGTATCATAGTAGAGGATATTAATGCTGCTACCTCCATCCATGAGTACCTTAGTGAATTTGTATCCTCCAACCTGAGGCACCACCACCAAAGCCAAGTGACCCGGATTATCAAGCGGGGGCGGGTGATCTTCACAACTCCACACAATGGGCTGCTCAGACCATCGCAGGTAACGGGCAACCGCCGGCTCAACGGTGTTCACAGCCCTTTTACGGAGCTTCTGATCCCGCTTGCATAAACTCATGGTGAAGACGTGGTATTGCCCACTATTCAGTTGCTTCAGATTACTTTGATAACCAGATTGCTGCTGCTAATTCCCCTGACCAGACTGTTGATTATAACCACCTTGATTGCCTTGATTGCCTTGGCCCTGGAAACCGGAATTAGAACCACCACCACCGTAGCCCGGACCATGAGAGCCGGAACCTGAGCCACCACCCGGCCCATGATTGTCCTGGAAAAGATTGGAATTTTTGTACTCTTTCATAATGAAACAATCCTTCCAGAGGTGAGTGGACAGCCTTTCCCGTGTACCATGCTTCGGGCAGGGCTGATTCAGCATCTGCTCAAGATTGAAACTTGACCCTCCAGTCCGAGGAGGCAGCCTTCCCTTACGACGCTGACCATTATTCTGCGTGTTGGTATTAGCCACAAAATCCGAATTATTATCAGCCTTGTGCTTACCATTGCCCCCCTGAATCACCGGGTTATGATGCTGCGCCTTGGTGTTGCTACTCTTCTTTCCCTTTCCCGGCTTTTCATCATCAGACTCGGGGTCCTTGGTACTATCAGAGTCGGCATACTTAACTAGAGCCGCCATCAGCTCCCCCATGTCGCTGCAGTGGCGCTTGAGCCGCCCTAGCTTCTGTTTAAGGGGCATAAAACAACAATTCTTTTCTAACATTAAGACTGCTGAGCCGGCATTGATATGATCCGATGAGTGGAGGATAGCCGAGACCCGGCGCACCCAATAGGTTGTTGACTCGCCCTCTTCTTGGACACTGGCATCCAAATCCACAATTGACATAGGTTGCTTGCACGTATCTTTAAAATTCTGGATAAACAGGGCTTTTAACTCGGCCCATGATCCAATGGAGTTGGCTGGCAGCCCTTTCAACAAAGTACGGGCCGTCCCTTCCAACATCATCGTGAAATACTTAGCACATGCAGCATCGTCAACATCCAACAGCTCCATTGCCATCTCATAACTCTCAACCCACGCTTCAGGGGGTAAGTCAGTTGTGTAGTTAGGCACCTTACGAGGACCCTTGAAATCCTTGGGCAAACGTACATTACGTAAAGCCGGCACTAAACATGGCACTCCCAAGGTTCTGGAGGTTACCCCTATCTCCACTGAAGTTGTCGGATAAACCAGAGAATGTTGATGAGCCCCTTGCTGAGCCGCCAGCTCAGCCTCCCGACGTGCTCTGCTCTGATCCGCCAAATCCTGAGCATGAGCACCATCACGCGCCGGGTCATGTCCACGAGGCTGGTTACGGCGCCTGTCACTGCTTGAAACGGCTGGTGAGTCAATGTGTCTGCTATAACTCCGGCTCGGGCGAGGGGTTGAGTTAATCCTCTCACAACTATAAGAATAAGCCTCCTGCTGTACCAGTGCTGTCTGAAGAAGCTCTCTAGCCATCTGTGTTTCAATCGCAGCTGAAGACTCGCCTTCAACTGGGAGAGCCGCCAATCGCGTCGCCGCAGCTATCATATTATCCAAAGGGTTAGAATAATGACCTGGTGGCATCGGCACATACTGTAGTGGGGTATTATTCAGACGAGGTGGATCTATTGTGCGTGGCTGAGCCGGCGCTCCACCCCCAGGTGCCTCAAATTTCCGGTTTACCACTGGCGGGTCACTGGTCCCTGCGCCAGGCGTGTTGAAGAGGTTCCTCGCCTCATAAAGCGGAGGCAGACGACTCCGGTGCCTCCTCCTCATGACTTCGTTTGAAGCATTCTGATCCAACGTGAGCCGGAAGGACTCTGCCTGAATTCGTTGTGCCTAAATATCTAGAGCAGCCCGCTCTGCGGTCATCCTAGCATTCTCAGCCACCAGATCTTCCTTGGCTTGAGCTATCTCATCTCGCAGCTTTGCAACTTCCGCGTTATGCTGAGCTTGATTTGCCGGGTTAACCTCTGCTGTTAACAATGTTGCAGAGTGTCCAACAAGTCGGACAAGACCTGAGCCGGCGGGCGCACAGGGCCTCCTACTATGGCCGCCGTTGCTGACCCAGAAATCATTGCTGCTTCAGTCGTAGAATTCTGCCCTGGCTGTGTACCGGCCATGAAAATCGCGACCCGGTTCGGCGGCTCATAGGGGTCCGGAATACTGTCGCCATCGGAACAGCCCCCAAGCCTGCCATCTTGCAGTTGATACAATGAAGTAGCCTCGCCCGTGGACGACTCACCGTCATAATAGATGGCCATCTCACCACCAAGACACAGATCCTTCAAATTCTGCCCCATGGATAAATCCCACAAAGGCGCGCTTCACAGCGGGCTGAACTCGGGCGTGCAGATGTCCGGCTCAGGGCCTGGTTTGCCGATCCTACTGATGAAGACGTGGATTCCGCCGAAGGGGACCCGGTACCCGTAGTCGATTGAGCCGGCCTCGGGGCCTCAGCCTGCATCGTCGATGTAGAGCTTGCCACGATGACTCTTGGTCATCCGGCCCACAGTGTATCCCTTGATCCCTTCGAAGTTGCCCTTCAAGAACTCGAAACCACCGGGCGCTGGCCCCACGATGGGCGCTAACTGTCGTGGAATTGTCACGGCAGATGTCCTAGTGTGAGGACTTAGTCGTGGAGCCATCGCAACTAGGTTAGCTTAAAGGGGTTAAACGGGACAAAGGACACAGGGAGTTTATACTGGTTCGGCCCCTTGCGGTGAAGGTAAAGGCCTAATCCAGTTTGAGGTGGTATTGCTTATGTTTCGATTACCAGGGAGCAAATACGCTTGACCTAGCTTTCGATCTGTTGTTTCTTGTCCTAAGTCGCCGCGGGTCATCCCTTTATATACACAGGTTCACGCCCGGCGGCTCACGGAGTCCCGGCCGGCTCATAAACAACGTGTCTGGCTCGGTGACTAACCGTACATGCCTTATAATACAAGTCATACATATATGGTGGTTTACACTTATTGGGCCTTAAGTCGCCTTTGGGCTTTGAGCCTTCAATGAGTCTGCAAAGTGAACTGATAACCCACAAGTATAGGGGATCGCAACCGTTTTTGTGGGTAGAGTATTCAACCCAAATTTATTGATTCGACACAAGGGAGCCAAAGAATATTCTCAAGTATTAGCAGTTGAGTTGTCAATTCAACCACACCTGGATAACTTAATATCTGCAGCAAAGTATTTAGTAGCAAAGTAGTATGGAAGTAACGGTAACGGTGGCAAAGGTAACAGTAGCAGCTTTGTAGTAATTGTAACAGTGGCAACGGAAAAGTAACTAAGCAAAGATCAATATGTGAAAAGCTCATAGGCATTGGATCAGTGATGGATAATTATGTCGGATGCGATTCCTCATGCAATAGTTATAACATAGGGTGACACAGAACTAGCTCCAGTTCATCAATGTAATGTAGGCATGTATTCCGAATATAGTCATACGTGCTTATGGAAAAGAACTTGCATGACATCTTTTGTCCTACCCTCCCGTGGCAGCAGGGTCCTATTGGAATCTAAGGGATACTAAGGCCTCCTTTTAATAGAGTACCGGACCAAAGAATTAACTCTTAGTGAATACATGAACTCCTCAAACTATGGTCATCACCGGGAGTGGTCCCGATTATTGTCACTTCGGGGTTACCGGATCATGACACATAGTAGGTGACTATTAACTTGCAAGATAGGATCAAGAACTCACATATATTCATGAAAACATAATAGGTTCAGATCTGAAATCATGGCACTCGGGCCCTAGTGACAAGCATTAAGCCTAGCAAAGTCATAGCAACATCAATCTTAGAACATAATGGATACTAGGGATCAAACCTTAACAAAACTAACTCGATTACATGGTAAATCTCATCCAACCCATCACGGTCCAGCAAGTCTACGATGGAATTACACACGCACGGCGGTGAGCATCATGAAATTGGTGATGGAGGATGGTTGATGATGACGACGGTGACGGATTCCCCTCTCTGGAGCCCCGAACGGACTCCAGATCAGCCCTCCCGAGAGAGATTTGGGCTTGGCGGCGGCTCCGTATCGTAAAACGTGATGAATCCTTCTCTCTGTTTTTTCTCCCCGAACGTGAATATATGGAGTTGGACTTAAGGTCGGTGGAGCATCAGGGGGCCCACGAGACAGGGGGGTGCGCCCCCACCCTCGTGGACAGGGTGTGGGCCCCCTGGTCTTGATTCTTTCGCTAGTATTTTTTATTAATTCCAAAAATAATCTCCGTGAAGTTTCAGGTCATTCCGAGAACTTTTATTTTTGCACAAAAATAACACCATGGCAATTCTGCTGAAAACAGCGTCAGTCTAGGTTAGTTCCATTCAAATCATGCAAGTTTGAGTCCAAAACAAGGGCAAAAGTGTTTGGAAAAGTAGATACGATGGAGATGTATCAACTCCCCCAAGCTTAAACCTTTGCTTGTCCTCAAGCAATTCAGTTGACAAACTGAAAGTGATAAAGAATAACTTTCACAAACTCTGTTTGCTCTTGTTGTTGTAAATATGTAAAGCCAGCATTCAAGTTTTCAGCAAAGATTATGAACTAACCATATTCACAATAACACTTAGGTCTCATGTTTACTCATATCAATGGCATAATCAACTAGCGAGCAATAATAATAAATCTCGGATGACAACACTTTCTCAAAACAATCATGATATGATATAACAAGATGGTATCTCGCTAGCCCTTTCTGAGACCGCGAAACATAAATACAGAGCACCTCTGAAGATCAAGAACTGACTAGACATTGTAATTCATGGTAAAAGAGATCCAATCATAGTCATACTCAATATAAATTAATAGTAATGGATGCAAATGACAGCGGTGCTCTCCAGCTGGTGCTTTTTAATAAGAGGATGATGACTTAACATAAAAGTAAATAGATAGGCCCTTCGCAGAGGGAAGCAGGGATTTGTAGAGGTGCCAGAGCTCGATTTTGAAATAGAGATAAATAATATTTTGAGCGGCATACTTTCATTGTCAACATAACAACCGACAGATCTCGATATCTTCCATGCTACACACATTATAGGCGGTTCCCAAGTAGAATGGTAAAGTTTATACTCCCCCACTACCAACAAGCATCAATCCAACGCTTTCCCAAAACAACAGGTGCCTCCAACTAACAACTGTCCTGGGGGAGTTTTTTTTTGCAATTATTTTGATTTGGTTTGAGCATGGGACTGGGCATCCCGGTGACCAGCCATTTTCTCGTGAGTGAGGAGCGGAGTCCTCTCCTCTTGAAAATAACCCGCCTAGCACGGGAGATACAGACAGCCCTAGTTGATATATGAGCTATTCGAGCATACAAAACAGAATTTCATTTGAAGGTTTAGAGTTTGGCACATACAAATTTACTTGGAACGGCAGGTAAATACCGCATATAGGAAGGTATGGTGGACTCATATGGAATAACTTTGGGGTTTATGGAAGTGGATGCACAAGCAGTATTCCCGCTTAGTACAAGTGAAGGCTAGAAAGAGACTGGGAAGCGACCAACTAGAGAGCGACAACAATCATGAACATGCATTAAAATTAATCAACAATGAGTGCAAGCATGAATAGGATATAGATCACCATGAACATAAATATCGTGGAGGCTATGTTGATTTTGTTTCAACTACATGCGTGAACATGTGCCAAGTCAAGCCACTCGAATCATTCAAAGGAGGATACCACCCTATCATACCACATCACAACCATTTTAATAGCATGTTGGCACGCAAGGTAAACCATTATAAACTCCTAGCTAATTAAGCATGGCATAAGCAACTATAATCTCTAATTGTCATTGCAAACATGTTTCATTCATAATAGGCTGAATCAGGAACGATGAACTAATCATATTTACAAAAACAAGATAGGTCGAGTTCATACCAGCTTCTCTCATCTCAATCAGTCCATCATATATCGTCATTATTGCCTTTCACTTGCACGACCGAACGGTGTGGATAATAATAATAGTGCACGTGCATTGGACTAAGCTGGAATCTGCAAGCATTTAATTCAAGGGAGAAGACAAAGTAATACGGGCTCTTGGTTAAATCAACAATAATGCATATAAGAGCCACTTCAACATTTTCATCATGGTCTTCTCCTCTCGACCCCCAAAGAAAAGAAAAGAAGTAAAACTATTTACACGGGAAAGCTCCCAACAAGCAAAAGAAGAACGAGAAATCTTTTTGGGTTTTCTTTTAATTATTACTACTACAGGCATGAAAAGTAAACTAGCTAAAAGCTACAACTAATTTTTTTGGTTTTCTTAAGGTTTCTCAAACACACAAGAAGAAAGCAAGAAAAGAAATTAAACTAGCATGGATAGTACGATGAAAAAGTATGAGCACCGACAACTAGAATGAGTGTGTGAACATGAATGTAATGTCGGTGAGAAATACGTACTCCCCCAAGCTTAGGCTTTTGGCCTAAGTTGGTCTATGCCCATAGATGGCCTGGCGGATATCCGAAGTTGTAACTGGGGTCGTACTGAGATGCAGCAGCTATTGCCCTCTGGGCTGCAGCTTGGAGGCGAGCTGCCTCCGTCCTCCTCTCATACTCGTTTGCCTCCTCCCTGGTTATGACATATCTCCCCTTTGCCTGAAAGTCAAAGAAAGTAGGATCTGGGAGGGCAACGTGAACAGTGCGTCACCTGTCAAAGATTAGTCGATACTGGAGGAATTGCTCGTTCCTCTCAACAAACTGATGATGAACCATAGCATTAAAATCTAGATAAGCAGGAGGCAGCTCAATCTCATTTTCATGAATGGGTATATTAAGAAAATTAGCTACACGAGTTGCATAAATCCCACCAAACAAATCTCCACTTTATACTGTTATGATGCAACCTTCGTGCAACAATAGCACCCAAGTTATATTGTTTATCTCCTAACACAACACTCTTGAGGACACAAAGATCTGGAACACACATGTGACAGGCTTCATCTTTACCATTAGTACATCTACCCATAAAGAGAGCAAAATAATGTATGGCAGGAAAATGAATGCTCCCAATGGTAGCTTGTGTGATTTCTCTAGATTCCCCCACAGTTATGCTAGCAAGAAAGTCTTTATATTCAGCTTTGCGAGGTTCACTAACATTACCCCACTGCAGGAGTTTACAAGCAGTATTAAAATCCTCTAAATCCATGGTATAAGATTTATCATAAAGATCAAACAGGACCATGTGAGAATTGCGTGACGATGTAAATTTAAACCTTCTCACAAAGGAGTCAGTTAGGTGGTAATATTGAGGGCACTTATCTGACAAGAAGCCCTCAAGTTCAGCATTACGCACATACGCGTCAAATTCATCCTTAATTCCTTCTTGGACCATGAAATTTTCTAACGGCCATTCACAAGGCCGCACTTGAGCTTCTCTTGGTAGTTCATAGTCCTGCTCACGTATTGCGGGCCTGGGTCCTTGCTTCTTTGAGGAACCACCTTGGTACATTTTCCTAAACATATTTCTTCCTTTGAAAAAATTTCTGAAATTTTAGTGACTCAAAATAAAAGTGCACCAAACTCAACAAAATTGATAGCAACTACTCCCACAAGTGCCTAGAGGCTGTATCATGCATTAAAACTACTTTGGACCATATAATTTTGACATGCAAGCTCAAGAACAGGGTCACCTAAGCAGCAAAAATTTGCAATGAATAAAGCACTAGAACAAAAACTAATTGGACCATTGGAGGAGTCACATACCGAAGAACAATCCCCCAAAGCAGTTTTGTGAATGGAGCTTTGAGCAAGGAGATCGAAAATCACAGCAAGATGAGCTAGAACATGAGTTTGAGCTGTATAGTGATTTTTTCTAGAGGAAGACATAGTGTGTGGGTGCTGGAATAAGTGGAGGGGGGCCACGTGGGGCCCACGAGGCAGGGTGGCGCGCCCAAGGGGGTGGGCGCACCCTGGACCCTTGTGGCCAGGTGGTGGCTCCCCCTGGTGTGTTCTCAGTACCAGATATTCTCAAATATTCTAAAAAAAATCATATTTCAATTTCAGGGCATTTGGAGAACTTTTATTTTCGGGGTATTTTTTTATTGCAAGGATAATTCGGAAAACAGGCAGAAAATACTATTTTTGCTTTATTTAATCTAAATAATAGAAAGTAAAAGGAGGGTACAGAGAGTTGTGCTTTCTAACTTCATCCATCTCATGCTCATCAAAAGGAATCCACTAACAAGGTTGACCAAGTCTTGTTAACAAACTCATTCCGAGTTGCATCAAACCGGAGAATTTTCGAATAGAACTAGGTTACCTCAACGGGGATATGCACGTCCCCAATAATAAGAATATCATATTTCTTCTTGACAGTAGGAAGAGGAAATTCAAAACCTCAAATAGTAGTAGTTGGAATTTTTCCAATAGAGTTGATACTATGGACTTGAGGTTGTTTCCTCGGAAAGTGTACCATATGCTCATTACCATTAACATGAAAAGTGACATTGCCTTTGTTGCAATCAATAACAGCCCCTGCAGTATTCAAAAAGGGTCTACAAAGGATAATCGACATACTATCGTCCTCGGGAATATCAAGAATAACAAAGTCCGTTAAAATAGTAACGTTTGCAACCACAACAGGCACATCCTCACAAATACCGACAGGTATAGCAGTTGATTTATCGGCCATTTGCAAAGATATTTCAGTAGGTGTCAACTTATTCAAATCAAGTCTACGATATAAAGAGAGAGGCATAACACTAACACTGGCTCCAAGATCACATAAAGCAGTTTTAACATAGTTTTTTTTAATGGAGCATGGTATAGTGGGTACTCCTGGATCTCCAAGTTTCTTTGGTATTCCACCCTTAAAAGTATAATTAGCAAGCATGGTGGAAATTTCAGCTTCCGGTATCTTTCTTTTATTTGTAACAATATCTTTCATATACTTAGCATAAGGGTTCATTTTAAGCATATCAGTCAAACGCATACGCAAAAAGATAGGTCTAATCATTTCAGCAAAGCGCTCAAAATCCTCATCATCCTTTTTCTTAGATGGTTTAGGAGGAAAAGGCATGGGTTTCTGGACCCATGGTTCTCTTTATTTACCATGCTTCCTAGCAACGAAGTCTCTCTTATCATAACGTTGATTCGTTGATTGTGGGTTATCAAGATCAACAGCAGGTTCAATTTCTACATCATTGTTATTGCTAGGTTGAGCATCAACATGAACATCATCATTAACATTATCACTAGGTTCATGTTCATTACCAGATTGTGTTTCAGCATCAGAGATGGAAATATCATTGGGATTCTCAGGTGTGTCAACAACAGGTTCACTAGAAGCATGCAAAGTCCTATCATTTTTCTTTTTCTTCTTCTTAAAAGGACTAGGTGCATCAACATTAGTTCTCTGAGAATCTTGCTCCATTCTCTTAGGGTGGCCCTCAGGATACAAAGGTTCCTGAGTCATTCTACCCCCTCTAGTCACAACTCTAACATCATTATTTATTTTCTTATTATTTAATTCATTGAGCAAATCATTTAGAGCTTTAAGCACTTGTTCTACTTGAGTGGTAACCATAGAGGCATGTTTACTAATAAGTTTAAGTTCACCTTTAACTCTAGACATATAATCACTCAAGTGTTCAATCATATAAGCATTCCGTTTCAATTGTCTACCAACATAAGCATTGAAGTTTTCTTGTTTAACAATAAAATTATCAAACTCATCCAGGCATTGGCTAGCAGACTTATAATGAGGGATATCACCTTCATCAAATCTACGGAGAGAATTTACCTTTACTACCTATGTCGGGTTATCAAGACCATGTATTTCTTCAATAGGTGGTAAATTCTTAACATCTTCAGCTTTAATACCTTTTTATTTCATAGATTTCTTTGCCTCTTGCATATCTTCAGGACTGAGAAATAGAATACCCCTTTTCTTCGGAGTTGGCTTAGGAGTTGGTTCAGGAAGTGTCCAATTATTTTTATTAGTCAACATATTATTCAATAGCAATTCAGCTTGATCAACTGTTCTTTCCCTGAAAACACAACTAGCACAACTATCCAGGTGGTCTCTGGAAGCATCGGTTAGTCCATTATAAAAGAAATCAAGTATTTCATTTTTCTTTAGAGGATGATCAGGCAAAGCATTAAGTAATTGGAGAAGCCTCCCCCAAGCTTGTGGGAGACTCTCTTCTTCAATTTGCATGAAATTATATATTTCCCTTAAGGCAGCTTGTTTCTTATGAGCAGGGAAATATTTAGCAGAGAAGTAATAAATCATATCCTGGGGACTACGCACACAACCAGGATCAAGAGAATTAAACCATGTCTTAGCATCACCCTTTAATGAGAACGGAAATAGCTTAAGGATATAGTAGTAACGAGTTTTCTCATCATTAGTGAATAGGGTGGCTATATGATTTAATTTAGTAAGATGTGCCACAACAGTTTCAGATTCATAGCCATAGAAAGGATCAGATTCAACCATAGTAATTATCTCAGAATCGACAGAGAAATCATAATCCTTATCAGTAATACAGATAGGTGAAGTAGCAAAAGCAGGGTCATATTTCATTCTAGCATTCAAAGATTTTTCTTTCAGCTTGGCTAATAATTTCTTAAGATCATATCTATCATTGCAAGCAAGAAAGTCTCTAGCAGTTTCTTCATCCATAACATAACCCTCAGGCACGACAGGCAATTCATATCTAGGGGGAGAATCTTCATCATCACTTTCATCAATATTATCAGTTTCAATAATTTCATTCTCTCTAGCCCTAGCAAGTTGTTCATCAAGAAATTCACCTAGTGGCACAGTATTATCAAGCATAGAAGTAGTTTCATCATACGTATCATGCATAGCAGAAGTGGCATCATCAATAACATGCGACATATCAGAATTAATAGAAGAAGCAGGTTTAGGTGTCGCAAGTTTACTCAAAACAGAAGGCGAATCAAGTGCAGAACTAGATGGCAATTCCTTACCTCCCCTCGTAGTTGAGGGATAAATCTTGGTTTTCTCATCTTTCAAGTTCCTCATAGTGATTGAGGGAGTCCTGGACTAAGGGGTCCTCGGGCGTCCGGCCTATTAGCCTGGGGCCGGACTGAAGGGCTGTGAAGATACGAAGACCGAAGACTCCACCCGTGTCCGGATGGGACTCTCCTTGGCGTGGAAGGCAAGCTTGGCGATCAAATATGAAGATTTCCTTTCTCTATAACCGACCTTATGTAACCCTACATCCCTCCGGTGTCTATATAAATCGGAGGGCTTAGTCCGGATCGGCGAAGACTCATTACCATAGTCATACAAGCTAGACTTCTAGGGTTTAGCCATTACGATCTCATGGTAGATCAACTCTTGTAATACTCATATTCATCAAGATCAATCAAGCAGGAAGTAGGGTATTACCTCCGTAGAGAGGGCCCCAACCTGGGTAAACATTGTGTCCCCCGTCTCCTGTTACCATCGATCCTAGACGCACAGTTCGGGACCCCCTACCCGATATCCGCCGGTTTTGACACCGACGTTGGTTCTTTCATTGAGAGTTCCACTCTGCCATCGTCAAGAGATTTGATGGCCCCTTCGATCATCTACAACGACGTTGTCCAAGGAGAAGTCTTCCTCCCCGGACAGATCTTTGTATTCGGCGGCTTCACACTGCGGGCCAACTCGCTTGGCCATCTGGAGCAGATCGAAAGCTGCGCCCCTGGCCATCAGGTCAGATTCGGGAGCTTGAATTACATCGCGGACATCCGCAGAGACTTGATCTTTAATAGATTCGAGACCGCGGCAGCCGCTCCCTGTCACCTCGATGAACATGATTTAAATCTGTCATCGGACCACATCCAGGAGATAGCTCCTGTAACTACTCTGGCCTTAGATCCGCAGCAAATCGCGCCATCCGAGGACGGGAAGCTCAACCCCGCCACGGAGGCCACAGATTCCGCGGCGTTGGAGCCACACACAGACTTAGCCTCATGTGATATCTGTGTCACCGGAACTCCGGACTCGTTTTCGGCTATGAGTTCCAAACCATGTGCGTCCGCGGACGCTGAGCTTGATCGGTTATCGATCTTCGAATTCAGCGCCGCAGACATCTTCCGACACTCGCCTCTCGGCGATGTACTAAACTCATTAAATAATCTATGCTTGGCAGGGGACTCATAGCGAATTATGTTCGGTTCGAACTGGAGGCTGATGATGGAGAATTTCGCTTCCCACCCACCACCCACTTCATAGCCACTGTCGATGACTTAACCGACACACTCGATTATGACTCCGAAGACATCGACGGTATGGATGACGATGCCGGAGAAGAGGAGGCCCAAGCCATGCCGTTCACCGGACGATGGACGGCCACTTCCTCATATGACGTATACATGGTGGATACGCCAAAAGATAATAGCGGTGATGACAAGGAAAACCCAGTGGAGGGTGACCCCCCTAAGACACAACCAAAGCGCCGGCGTCAGCGGCGCCGCTCTAAACCACACTGCAGCAAGGACAGCAACACCGGCACAGGAGACGACAGCACTCCGGACGGTGCCGAAGACGTAGAAGACCAGGACGAACAAACTACCGAACAGGACAATCAGGAGGATGGGCAAGTCAGCCCTGACGAACAGGCCATAAATGAAGACTCGGAGGACGGTAGTTATCATTCGCACTCCGAGGAGGAGGTGAGCCTCGGCAACGAGGACTTTATCGTGCCTGAGGAACCCCTCGAGCAGGAGCGCTTTAAGCACCAGCTAATAGCCACTGCAAGGAGCCTGAAAAAGAAGCAGCAGCAGCTTCAAGCTGATCAAGATCTTCTCAACGATAAATGGACTGATGTCCTGGCAGCCGAAGAATACGGCCTTAAGCGCCCCGCCAAAAGTTACCCGCGGCGTAAATTGCTACCTCATTTTGACGATGAGGCGTTGGAGCCCATACCATCATCGCGCAATGTGGCTGACCGACCACCACGGGGTCGGGACAAAGCGGCAACTCAAGCCGAACACCAGCCTGCTCCACCTCACCATAAGGGTAGAAATAAAACAGCTCGGGGACATACCTACGACCTGCGGCAAAAATTGGATAATAATGCAGGACATACTAGATCGATCTATGGATCGCGAGGGCGTGCCCCGACACGTGACGACGGCCACCTATTCGGACGCAACAAGCCTAGTCACTCTCGGGCCGAACTCCACAGACGGACTCCATCGGAGCTACGTCGCGATGTGGCCCTATATAGAGGCGTCGCACACCCTCTTTGCTTCACTGATGAAGTAATGGATCATGAATTCCCAGAAGGGTTTAAACCCGTAAACATCGAATCATATGATGGGACAACAGACCCCGCGGTCTGGATCGAGGATTTTCTCCTCCATATTCATATGGCTCGTGGTGATGATCTCCACGCCATCAAATATCTCCCACTAAAACTCAAAGGACCAGCCTGGTACTGGTTGAACAGCCTGCCAGAAAACTCTATCGGCAGCTGGGAAGATTTGGAAGAAGCCTTCTTGGACAACTTCCAAGGAACATACGTCCGGCCTCCGGATGCAGATGATTTAAGTCATATAGTCCAACAGCCTGGGGAATCAGCCAGGAAATTCTGGACTAGGTTCTTAACTAAAAAGAACCAGATAGTCGACTGTCCAGATGCCGAAGCCCTGGCGGCCTTTAAGCATAGCATCCGCGACAATGGCTCACCCGACATCTCGGGCAGGAAAAGCCGAAGTCCATGGCGGCTCTTACGGCACTTATGACCCGCTTTTGCGCGGGCAAAGATAGTTGGCTAGCCCGTTGCAACAATAATGCAAGCGAACCTGGCACCTCTGAAGCCAAGGATAGCAATGGCAAGCCCCGACGCAACAGACACAAGCATCGAATCAACGGCAACCATACCGATGACACGGCGGTCAACGCGCGGATTCAGTGGCTCCAAGTCCGGTCAGCGGAAGAAGCCATACAATAAGAACAATTCGGGCTCATCCAGTCTGGACCGCATACTCGATCGTCCGTGCCAGATACATGGCACCCCAGAAAAACCAGCCAACCACACCAACAGAGATTGTTGGGTTTTTAAACAAGCCGGCAAGTTAAATGCCGAGAACAAGGAAAAGGGATTGCAGAGCGAGGACGATGACGAGGAGCCCCTGTAGCCAAACACAGGGGGACAGAAGAAATCCCCCCCCCAAGTTAAAATGGTGAACATGATATACGCCACCCATATCCCCAAGAAGGAGCGCAAGCGTGCACTCAGGGACATCTACGCGATGGAGCCAGTCGTCCCAAAGTTCAACCCATGGTCCTCATGTCCGATCACCTTCGATCGCAGGGATCACCCGACCAGTATCCGTCATGGCGGTTCAGCCACACTGGTCCTCGACCCAATTATTGATGGATTCCATCTCACGCGAGTCCTCATGGATGGTGGCGGCAGCCTGAACCTGCTCTATTAGGATACAGTGCGCAAAATGGGTATTGATCCCTCAAGGATCAAGCCCACAAAAACCACCTTTAAAGGTGTCATACCAGGTGTAGAGGCCTGTTGCACGGGCTCAATCACACTAGAGGTGGTCTTCGGATCCCCGGATAATTTCCGAAGCGAAGAGTTAATCTTCGATATCGTCCCTTTCCGTAGTGGTTATCATGCACTGCTTGGACGAACCGCATTCGCTAAATTCAACGCGGTGCTGCACAATGCCTACCTCAAGCTCAAGATGCCGGGACCACGCGGTGTAATAATGGTCAACGGAAATATGGAGCGCTCCCTCCGTACCGAGGAACACACCGTGGCCCTTGTAGCAGAAGTACAAAGTAGCCTTTTTAGGCAGAACCTCAATTTGGCAGTAAAGCCCCCGGACACCGTCAAGCAAGTCCGAACTACACTGCGGCAGGACGGTCCAGCTCGTCCAGAGCTTGACTAGCAATCCAGCCTCCGTCCCAGTCCCGATCAAGCGGTGACATTTGTGCCCCGCGTACATAACTACACACTCAAAATACCATGGGCACGGACGGAGGCAAAGCTAGACCATGATCCATAATGTGGCTCAACCGCCCCTGGATCCGCACACCTTCACTATTTCTTTTTCATTTCAGGTTTTTTTCTTCTTGAGGCTTTTTCTGATAACCTGATCATCGGACCGATCACGGGACGGATACACCAAGGAGGCAAGGAGCACTACTAGGAAAACGGCTATAGCTAATATGGACATTAATGGCGCACCATGTATGTGGTGCGCCACTGCTATATAGCAGTGGCGCACCAGATACAGGTACGCCATTATTGGCCACATTACTAATGGCGCACCTGGTGTGTGGTGCGCCATTACTACTTTTGAAAAAACTAGTAATGGCGCACTATCCCCTGGTGCGCCACTGCTAACAATTTTTTTTATTTTTTTTTCAAAACTAGTAATGGCGCACCACACACCAGGTGCGCCATTAGTAACCCTGGTTACTAATGGCGCATTCTTAGGTGGTGCGCCATTGGTAACCTGGGAGCAGCTAGATATTTTGGACAGCCACCTACCACACTCACTTTCCCCACTTCATTCTCTCCACCTCTACGAAGCTTGGTCTCGGCTGCCTCCTCCTCCTCCTCACCTCATTTGCACCATAGATTCACCCAAATTAAGTGGTTAAATTTCCTTTTTTTGATAGGTAAGTAAGGGGAAAGCTTTCTTTATGTTCTAGATCTACTTTTTTCTCCCTCCAACAACGTACACACTTTTTATGGCCTAGATCTATGTATGTTTGTGGTGTTGCATATGTTTGTGGTGTTGCATATGTTTGTGTTTGCAGGTACCGGTATTTGAAATGCGATAGTTGCCAATATTTTGCCAGAATGTTGATTCATTTCCGTTTCGGCGAGAATTTGGCACTATGCATTCTTTTTGGTCCTATTTTTAGGCAAAGTCATGCCAAATTTTTTTTTTGGTTCTAAAATATCGTTTTGCTCTACCCCATAGGCGACCATGGTCCGCACGATGACCGAAAGCATCGTGAATAGGTTTTTGAGCTCCACGAAGGCCGAGATGCTTCAAAAGAACGAGACGGAGATAAGATGTCCGTGTCGAAGATGCAAGCTGAAGAGCCTTATGGACCCAGATTCCGTACAGGTGCGGGACCACCTGCTCTTGCGTGGTTTCATGGATGGCTATCGGTGGCAAGGTGATGAAGATGATTATGAAGTCGTCCATGGGGGCTGGGCAAGGAATGAGGAAGGGCAGCAAGACAACCGCGGCGAGGGCGGGCGAGAAGACGAAGAATCTCCAGGACATGATCACAAAGTAGATGCAGTACACAGTCATCATGTAGAAGATGCCGGACATGATGATGAGGAAGATCAAGACGAAGGGCATGATCATGAAGATGAAGATGCTGGAGCAGACGACGATGGACCATCGATGGGCTGGGTGCAGGACCCTCATATTCAAGAGCTGCTTCTCAAGCAGACAGATAACGCCAGAGCTGCCACCCGAGAGAAAGCCAAGATGGATCAACTGGAGATAGATGCGGTTACTCCATTGTATGAAGGATGCAGGCCCAAGGATACCCGCCTGAAAGTAACGCTCATGGCTCTAGAGATGAAGGTAAAACACAAAATGACCGACGCATGCTTCGACGAGAACATGTCATTCTGGCACGAATGTCTTCCCAAGGGGAACAAGTGCCCGACCAGTTTTGAGGAGGCGAAGAAAATCATGTGTCCTCTGGATTTACCGCACGTGAAATACTATGTGTGCATGAACAATTGCATCATTTATCGGGACGAGCATGCGGAGTCTACCATATGTCCGGTGTGCGGCGTCACTCAATACAAGAAGAGGAAGAAAGCTCCTCGAAAAGTGGTGTGGTACTTTCCGATCACTCCTCGTCTGCAGCGGTATTTCACGGACCCTAAGCTAGCAAAGCTCCTGCGTTGGCACGCGGATAGGGAGGAGAAGAAGCGAGAAGATGACGGAAATGATCCGGAGATAAATGAAAAAGACAAGATGCTGAGTCACCCTAAGGATGCGAGCCAGTGGCAAGCGTTGAACTTCGAACACCCAGAATTTGGGGACGATCCAAGGAACATCATGCTGGGTGCGAGCACCGATGGAGTCAATCCGTTTGGCAGCCAGAGAAGCACACATAGCACCTGGCCTGTGTTTGTGTGGATGTACAACCTCCCCCCTGGGTGTGCATGAAGAGGAAGTACATTCACATGAGTATGCTAATTGAAGGGCCGAAACAACCAGGGAACGACATCAATCTATATCTGGGGCTATTGAAAGAGGAGCTAGACACGCTGTGGAAAACGCCAGCCAATACGTGGGACGCCGCAGCGAAAGAATATTTCCCTATGAGAGCCGCACTGCTCACGACGGTGCACGACTATCTCGGTTACGGATATGTCGCGGGGTAGGTGGTCCATGGATTTTGTGCATGCGTCAGGTGCATGGATGACACAACGTATCGCCAGCTAGATAAAGATCTTGGGTCTTCGAAAACCGTGTTCATGGGACATCGAAGGTGGCTTCGCGACGATGACGCATGGAGAAAACGCAAGGATCTGTTCGATGGTGAAACCGAACCCTGAAGACGCCCACGTACGAGGAGCGGCGAGGAAATAGACGAGCTGTTGAAAAATTGGAAAGAGTGCCCACCGCCGGGAAAGAAGCGAAAGGCGCCAGAGCCGCTGCTGAAGGTATGGAAAATGAGGTCTGTTTTCTAGGACTTGCCGTACTGGAAGATCCTCCGTGTGCCTCACAGCATTGATGTCATGCATATCATGAAGAACATGTGCGAGAGTCTGCTTGGTACCCTGCTCAACATGCCAGAGAGGACCAAAGATGGGCCGAAAGCAAGGGCAGACTTGAAATCAATGGGCATCAGGGAGGAGCTTCACGCTAATGATGATGATGATGATGATGATGAGGCGAAGGACACGGAAAGTCGTCGCAAAGACAAAAAGGCCAAGAAGATCGGAAATGACTGCCCTCCCGCTTGCTTCACTCTAAGTCAGGAGGAGATCGAGCAGTTTTTCACCTGCCTCGTAGGAGTAAAACTTCCTTACGGTTATGCGGTGAAGATAAGCAGATACCTAGACTCAGCGAAGCAGAAGTTCAGCGGGATGAAGTCTCACGACTGTCATGTGCTGATGACGCAGATACTTCCAGTTGCAATCCGTGGGATCATGGACGCGCACGTCCGTGAAATGCTATTTGGCCTATGCAACTTTTTCGACATCATCTCTCGGAAGTCGGTTGGCGTGAGGCAACTCAGAAGGCTACAGGAAGAGATCGTGGTGATACTATGCGAGCTTGAGATGTACTTGCCGCCCGCATTCTTCGACGTTATGGTGCATCTGCTGGTCCATATCATGGAGGATATCATCCAACTCGGGCCAACATTCCTGCACAGCATGATGCCGTTCGAAAGGATGAATGGTGTCATCAAAGGATACGTTCGCAACATGTCACGTCCTGAGGGAAGCATAGCCAAGGGCTTTCTGACCGAAGAGTGCATCTCTTACTGCACGAATTATCTAGGCATCGAGAACCCCGTTGGTCTGCCCTTTAACAGGCACCTCGGCAGGCTCGCTGGATGGGGTCACCGCAAGGGTCACTGCGAAATGCATGTCGACTTCAAGGGTCGACTCGCCGACTTTGAAAGAGCAAACCTAGTCGCGCTACAACACATAGACGTGGTCGATCCTTGGGTGGTAGAGCACAAAACCTTTATTGAGAAGACGTACAATGACCGGGGCCAACAGAGGACGGACGGAGATATAATCAAAGAGCACAACTCATGTTTGACGCGTTGGTTCAAGGAGAAGCTTCTGTCGTACCCTTTACATGAGGATTCTTCCGCGGAAGAAAAACTCATATTCACCTTGTCACAGGGCGCCGAGCACAACCTGATGACCTATGAGGCGTACGATATCAACGGCTACACATTCTACACCGAGGAAAAGGACATGAAGAGCAATGATTATCAGAACTCCGGGGTAATGATGGAATCCTACACCGGTAACGACAAGGACAGATACTACGGAAGGATCGAGGAGATCTGGGAGCTGAGCTACGCTGGAGAGAAGGTCCCGATGTTCCGTGTCAGATGGGCCAAGAGCGTCCTAAAAGAAGACCGGTATTTCACCACCATGGTTATACCCGAAGCCAAATCCAAGACCGCGGGCGCAAACGTCACCGCGAAAAATGAGCCATGGGTACTAGCTTCCCAAGTGGACCAATGCTTCTTCATTACCGACCCATCAAAGCCCAGTCGTGTTGTCGTGAGGAGAGGCAAAAGGAAGATCATCGGAATGGATGGAGTCACCAATGAGCAAGACTTCGACAAGTACGGCGACCCGAAGATGGAACATGACGACGACGATGAAGTACCATACACCACAAGAAGAAGCAGGACCACCCTACCTAAAGGACGTCCGTTCAAGAGAAGAACTCCATTTGCGAAAAAGAAGGGCAAGAAGATTGTGAAAAGATAGCTAAGATCGAATCACGACGTGTCGGCCGCGTGTGTGTGTGTCAGTGGCAAGCTCAATTATTACATGCAACTAAATTATTACATGTATCACTTGATTTCAACCATGTCATCGATCTAATTCTAAATCTTTGCACAATGGTTTAAATTGTAGTCTTCATTTCTCGATTGTATTTCGACATATGGAAATGACATTTCTTCTGTTCTAGTCCTCTATCCAGTAACCTCTTTTGTTCAAAACAGTGGGGATTAATGTTTTCTTCTGGTATTTTAATTGTTTTTATTTATGTTTATTCTGGTAAAATAAAAAAAAGTTAGTAATGGCGCACCAGGAGAAGGTGCGCCATTGCTATCAAGGTATTTATGGCGCACCCCTAGGAGGTGCGCCATTGATATACCAATTTTTATTTATGTTTATTCTGGTATTTTATTTTTTTAGTGTTCCTTTTCCTGCTTAAATTTGCAAACATTTTTTGAAAGTGCAAACATTTTTCTAACTCACAAAAAGTATTGAATTTGTTAATATTCTTTGAACTCATGAATATTTTTAAATTTCATGGGCACTTTTTGAATTCATGAATATTTTTTCAAATTTGATGATATTTTTTCATATTCATAAATGTTTTACCAATTCACAAATGTTTTGCAACGCAAGTATTTGAAAATTAGTAATAACTACTTATATCATAACATTTTAAAATTTATGGTCATTTTCTAAAAAATTATTACATGCAACTAAAAATCCAAAAAAAGAGTTAGTAATGGCGCACCAGGGGAAGGTGCGTCATTGCTATCACGGTGCTTATGGCGCACCCCTAGAAGGTGTGCCATTGGTATACGTATGTTTATGGCGCACCCCTAAGAGGTGCGCCATTGCTAACCCTTCCCCCACTCCACTTGCTCCCCTCTCCCTCTGGCCTCTCTCCCTCCCTCGCCAGATCCACCTCGCCCCACACCTAACCCGACGACCCCCGCGGGAGCACGCCACCGTCCGCCCACGCCCGCTCCACCGCCGCCGCCCTGCCTCCTAGGACCCCCCCTCCCCACTTGCCCCCTCGCGCTTCCCCTCGCCCTCTCCGCGCTCTCCTCTCCCCCAGAGCCCAGAAAGCCTCGCCGCCGTTGCCCCGTCCCGGACAACCACCTCTGCACATCGGTCGCCGGCCGCGGGGAAACACCAGCGCTGTACGAGCCGGGCAGCCACACACGGATCCAGCGCGGGTTCGGACTCGGCTCCGCCCTCGCCCCCGAACCAGCTCCGACGCCTCAACCTCGGCTCCTGGCCACAGCTTTCCGTCTTCCACCCCAAGATCGACGAGATCTCACTCCTCGCCGTCAGCGCCGCCACTGTCCACAGGCGTCAGCCCGTAAGCTATCTCCCTCCTTCCCCGTCTCTTCTTGATTCTTGGTTAACTTGGGTTGGATAGATCCGACTGGTGTACTAGCGTCTGTTTGGCTTATCTGATGCAGATACAGTGTATGTCTTGTATTTTGATCATGAGAAGCAGTAGCATTGAAACTTACAATGGTTTTTGAACACCCACTATTAAGTAATAATAAGTCTATATTCAGATAAGCCTGAGCAGTACAGTAGCTAAACCCACTAGCAGCACTGCAGCAGCTAACTAAGCTATATGCACACAGAGAAGAAAATTACTTTGACAGAACACCCACAAACACAATGGAACAGATATACAACAAGTTTGGTGGAATTCTGTTTCAAGAGACTGAAACTCAGTGTTGATTTGCCATGACACAAACAAAATGTTTGCTTGCATCAGAATTTTGACTGAATATCTAGTTCATGCTGACCCGAGATATGGTTGGTTGCTGTCAACTTTAGAGGAATAACAGGGGTAAAGATTTTTACTCATTTTAACATGAAAATGCATCTCTAAATTATTTATCTAAGAGTACAAATGAATCATCAATCATATAGACTAATAAAAGGAAGAGGAAAACTAAGTGCTTCAGTAACTACCTCTGATTTCTATTGAGGGCACCAGTCTATATATTATGTGTACCACGGGAGGCCACGATCGAGAGTGACAACCAACGATATTAACTCCAACTGCTTGGTAGCAGCATGGTGCCTGTTGCCTGCAGCAGCCTGAGGCGAGCGATAGCCGTAATCCGAGCTCTTCCTTGAGCAGATGGTGCCACATCATCTAGTTGCAGCTAGGGGCAATTGTTGTTGGATTCTTGATCCTGTTCTAGTGGGCAGCACATAAATAATTGTTTTTATGTCTAGATTTACAATCTTGACATGTATTGAATTTCTGCTAGATAGCTACAGCGTGTAGTTTCTTTATGTATAATCCAATGTAATTATGTACTATACTGTACGGCAACCGCTGGTCGTGCCTTGGTTGATTTCCTCACTGTTTACTTGCTTGCTTAAGTGAGACGAATGCTTGCTTGATCTGTTTACTTGCAGATCCAAGGTTCATTGTTTACTTTCTTGATTACTTGCTCACTGTTTGCTCATCATATTGTGGTCATATGTTTACACTATTCATAGGTTTATTTCCTCATACTCCATGTTGAGATTGTGGTTGTATGTTGCAAAGATTAATTCTGAGAGTAGTGAGAGGTGAGCAAGTAGCAACATTAGGCATTTGCTGTTTGCTCAAATCATTGTTGTTGTTTGCTCAAATCAAACAGCAACTAGCAACATTTGCTATTTAGGTGAAGCGTGATTACTCCTCTACAATTCTTGGCTCTTGTGTCTTTGTAATTCTTGGCTCTTGTCTCTTTGTAATTCTTGGCTCGCCTGGAAATCTTGGTTGAACAATTTTGTTTGTTGGTTCCAGGGAGCTAGAGCTGCATCTGCACGTCAAGGAGCTGGAGCTGCATCTTCACTCCAAGGAGCGGCTGGTTAGTACTGCTTGTTCTTGTACCCAGAGCAGCTGGTGATGTTGCAAATAGAAGTAGAGTACTGCTTGTTGTACTTGTGATCTTGCAAATAGGAGTTGGAGTAATTTAACTTAACTGGAGTAATTTACTGAATTAACTGAAGATATATATTTTAGGATTAATTTACTGAATTAACTGAAGATATTTATTCTAGGAGTAATTTACTGAATTAACTGAAGATATTCTAGGAGTAATTTGTTGCATCTGTTGTAGGTGGTCTAGTGCTGCCCATCTACTGCCCATTTCCTCTGGTACTGGAGTTGGAGTTTAGTGTACTGGACACTTTCATAAATTGCTAGGGTACTTCATATAAAATTTCCCCTTTCATATAATTTCAGAAACTTTCATATAATTTCATAAACTTTCATATAATTTCAGAAACTTCCATAAATTTCAGAAACTTCATATAAAATCTATATTCACTGCTGCTGCTGTACTACTTGTGATGATGCTGCTGCTGTACTACTTGTGATGCTGCTGCTACTTGTGATTTTGTCAACTTGTGATGCTGCTGCTACTTGTGATCTTCTGAAATGACCCCTTTCTCCTGAAATGTTGATTAATTTCCGTTTCGGTTGAGAATGGGGCACTCCTAGGTCAAGAAAATTAGCAAAGGTCATGCCTAATTTTCTTGACCTAGAAGGTGCCCGATTCTCAACCGAAACAAAAATTAATCAACATTTATAGTTTGACCTAGAAGATGCCCAATTTGTTAACTCTAGTAGTGTACTCCTGTTAATATTGCAAACATAACTGGAAGTTTTGAGACTAATAATGCATTACAGTAGAATCAGCCGATATTTTTGTATTTATTTTAGATCACATACACAAAATAACCTACCAGCAATACAAATCTAGTTTCAGAAACATGTGATACATACATCCACTTTGATAAGCTAAAACTAGTAAGAGCAGCAGGGCAAAAAATAAATCTATGTACGATATAGGGGTGCTACTGCTACTGCTTTGAGTTGCTACCGCTATATCCTCCATCCCGTCCCACCGGAGCAAGCAAACCTACAAGCTGCTCCTCATGTTTTCCCCTCTACTAGTAGACTGCAACTTCCCAATGCTAGCCATCGAAATCTAGTTTGAATCAGAAAAATGTGAGAAAACCCATCGATTGAGGCGGACAACTAGTTGTAGATGAGGAAGGGCATTTGAGGCCCCATCGAGTCTATGAAGATGTGATGGGTCCTGATATATTGACTTGTGGATTTATTTTTTCCTAGACTGCATTTAAGAAATAACTCTAGTAGCCTTTTTTCCTATTTAGAGCGAACATGGCCAACAACGATGAGGCCGGCGGTTCGGGCAAGGCATTCTGGGAGCTGTCCCAGGAGATGGAGGAAGAACCTCACCGCTATGAGGATGCCGCGGAAGACACCGATCCCGACTACACAACCCCTAGTGGCATCGGGGATGACACCACTGATGGTGCCGCCGAGGATGCCACCACTGATGATGGCAGCGCACGCACAGATGGCAGCCAACCGAAGAGGCAACGGAAGGACCGGCACCCGAACATGCTCGGCACCGTCAAGGAGGAATTTACTAAAGTGTCCTCCAGTGGGCATCCAATGGCGCCCAAAGAATTAGTCAGTGGGTACGCGGGATAACTCGGGTGCATTCTCTGGAGCACCGTCTTGATCAACACCGAGAACCTAAGGCATCGTGACCGAGGGAATTTGCGCAACCTCCTCTTCACGAAGCTGCATGAACGATCCAAGTTCCCCGGTGACTTCACAAACACACGCCTCTCAGGGAATAAAGTGAATAGTGCCGCCCTCACGAAGATGAGCACGGCCCTGGCTACTTGGAGAGCCGCGGTGAAGAGAAGGATTCTAAGAGGTGATAGTTAAGAGAAGATCAAGGAGACAAATCCTTCGATCAGCGAAGCTGAATACCTGGAGTTCAAGATCAAGTGCGAGAGCAACGCATCTGCGGAATCAAGTCAGTGGGGGAAAGATATGCGGGACTTGAACTTAGGGGTCCACAAACTCGGTCCCGGCGGTTACAGAGTGGCGGAACCTATATGGGACAAGGAGGACGTGGAGCGTGCCGAGCAAGGCCTACCGCCCCACTTCAATAAATACCATGACAAGCAGACCAGGAACTATGTCAGGGCCCGGTACAAGATGGACCCGGTAACAAAGGAGCTTACCACGGATCCGAAGACCAAGGCGCTTGAGCTTGTTCTGGTAAGGAATACACCCCCGCGTAATTAGCTCCATATGGTTGCATTCTAATTAATGAAGCCAAATTTCTAAATGGTTCACGTTCCTTCCGCAGGACACTGAAAGCAGTAGCGCGGGGTCATCTCAGAGCTCCCCTTGGGACACCACTTTAAATAGGGCATTGAACATAATGAAACACAAGGATAAGTTCAGTAAGCCGTCGTCAACTGGTCGTGTGGCCGGCAAAGGCTTGTCCACGAAATGGTCGGAATACTATAACGCTGGGCGAAAGGAGAGAAAGACCAGCTCAGAAAGCCAGGAGCGCGAGGTTCAAGAACTCAAGGCACAAGTGGCGCGGATTCCGGAGATAGTCGAAGAGCAAGTGCGAGACCAACTGGGAGCGACGATCACCGCCATTGTGCCTACCTTGATTGAGGGGCTGCAGGCGTGGATTGCGGGCAGCCAATAGGGGCCGCCCCCGATTCCCAGCTTCACGGGCAGCAACTCGCACAACGCGCCGGCGGCGCCATTGGTGTCTCCGGCGGAGGCGGCATTGGTGTCTCCGGCGTCGGTGCCGGCATTGGAGCTTAATGCACCCGGGTGTGGGAAGAATACGCCGGCCGGCACCTCGGCAGCAAGTGGCCCCTCCGTCACTTGCACGCCCGCCGTTGGCGGTGCCTCGACATTAGCCGAGCTCGACGCCATCACGGTAACTAAGCCTCTCGGCCGATGACTTCATCTCCTTGCCTTTGACTGGGCATCCCTGATGCCCTACATGTTTTCGCAAGGCGCCGCCGATGTTCCATGCACTCTCCTGCACTTCGTGGATGGCGAGTTGATCGATGTCACCATGGCCAGAATCGTTCAATCGGGCAACCGCGTGTTCCACGGTAATCCGATGCCACCCATCGTGTATAGGGTTCAACTGGTTTGGGTGCTGCGGGGCTGCGATGACTTGTTACCTCCGTATCGACCCCCTGGGGCCGACAAAGATGATGTGATGACCCTCAGTGCCTGCATAAGCTGGTCCATGCTTTGGCCGAAGAGCCAGATTCGTTTGGGGGCGGGGGACACCACCCCACAGACAACACCGCCAGTCGTGCCGGCGCCAAGCCATGGCAAGACCGCCACAATGCTACCGCCGTCAGCTGATCCGGACATGCATATGGCACAGGATCCGGACGATGATGACGGTACATTTACCAATGTCGATAAGTACTTCAACGAACATGGGTACGGTGACGAATTCTTGGGGCCTCCTTCCCAAGAACCCAACCCTGCAAAAGACGATCGCGATCTAGCTGGTACCGCGGAGAAACCCAATTGCAACAGGCGTTGTCTGGCGTTCAGTTCTCAGGAGACGCCTCCAGCTGCCACCTTCACCGAGCCTCAGATAGCCGAGGTGCGAAATATTATCAGCCCCAACACACTCAAGAAGGTGGTCTCTGAGTAGAACTCGATCCCATTACAGCAGAAGAAGCAGAAGGGACGGAAAAGAAAAAATAACAAGGGTGCGAGCCAGCCGGCACCGAGTACGATCCGTGCTCAGGACGGGCCACCTTCACCTAAGGATATCTCGAGGAGGGTGCATGTGGCGGGTAGGCCGATGCTACCGACTAATCTGCTCAATGCTGCAACCGGTGCTATGCGGAGTCTGCATGACAGTGTTCTTTCTTTGGAGAAGTGGCGTCTCTCTGAGAATGATGTGGCATATCCGGTTTTCGTGGCCAAGGTGCCAGAGGGCAAGGGCTTTGTCGATAGCACCATCGGGGGTATGATCGTCTTGCGGTTTGATGACATCTTCGCTATGTTTAACCTTCATCCACTGCACTACACCTTCATTCGGCTATTTTCGCTCAGTATGGAGATGCGGATCATTAGAGACAAGACCCCGGACATCATGATAGTCGACCCCTTCTACATGCGTGCCAAGATCTTGGGCAGCGCTGGGGACCGGCAAGTCGCGAGTTCATACCTCGAAGGCGTCATTCTGGCGAACCCAGATAAGGATAACTTCCTCGTGCTTTACTTTCCCGAGTAAGTCATCCCCTCACCGCCCCGTAACATATGATTTCTTAGATTTCGATCGTTCTTTTTTTTCTAACATTCCGTGTTTTGTGCAGTGACACACATTGCACACTCATCCTCTTAAGCCCAAAATATTCCATGGCCACGTATTTCGACTCAGACCGTTGGTCGAAGAAAGACTACACAAATATCAAGAAATTTCTTGATGATGCTCTCCCCGGCTACGCCAAATCTGGAGGCACCTTCAGGAGGCCAATTTGTAGGTACGGCAAGCATGTGTTCACCCATGTAACGACGTTCCCCTGCGTCAAGCAGCCGCCTGCCGGTCAGAAGGATGCCTACTACGCCGTCCATCACATGCGGGCGATCGTACGAGACCATAATCACCTTCTGCTACCAACTAATCTCAAAGATTGGGCCGCACGCTTGTCGGCAATCCAGGACGCGGACATCAGACAAGAATTCTTTCGCATCTAGTCAGAGTTTGCGGAAATCATCCATCAAGATGTCCTTCATACCTCGGGGCAGTTCTACCTCAAATATCAACCGTCCAACAGTGAAATAGAAACAATGCTACAAATGCAGGCTGACAACGATCGCGATTTCATGACCATCACGTAAGACGGCGGCTTCATCCACACTCCAGTCCCTTAGTCGAGTCAAAAGTAATGATGCTATGTAGTTCTAAAATATCGATTAGCTCATGTTGTAATTAAACTTTAATGAACTTGTATGTCTCTTTAGTTTGGACAGTCGTTCAACTTATATGTAATCGATGCTATTTATTAGTAGGACCATGAATCATGCTATTAATGTGTTGCTTTTCTCTTCCGATCCTTTTGTTGCATACTTATATATTGCTTATGTATTGTCTATGAATTGCTACTAACGTTTTGTTTGTATAGTGCATAGAGATGCCGTCGTATGTCGTGTACAAGGGTAAGGTTCCCGGAGTCTACGACGACTGGGAGGAGTGTCGGAGACAGGTTCACCGTTTCAGCGGTAACAGTTACAAAGGGTACACCACTAGGGCGGAGGCGGAAGCTAGATACGCGCGCTATCTAGCGGGAGAGAGGAGGGAGCGGAGGAGGAACCGGATGAAGACCAGTTTCATCGCGATGATGCTCATCGTGACCGCAGCTCTCTTGTATGTGATGGTAGTTTAGATGATCGATATCGACTTTGTAATGTGACGACAAAATCGGCTAATATATATGATGAACTTTGCTAATGTCTCGAGATCTAAACTTGGCTAATGTTTGAACTTTGTTCGCTATTTCGAATTTGGAGACTAATATGATGAATTCTATTGTGTGATGTTTATATTCTGTGTTATGTAACGTGTATTTTGTAACCTGTGCAAATACCAGAAAAGCAAGAAATAATAATTCCTAATGTTCATAGTAGTGGCGCACCATATTGAGCATTAGTGGCGCACCAGGGCTAAATACCAGTGGCGCATTATGGGGCATAGTAATGGCGCACTTGGGGGCATATGTGAAGGTAAATATGGCCCCCTAGGAGGCATAGTAATGGCGCACTGTTGGACATAGTAATGGCGCACTACCAGGTGCGCCACTATTATCTGGTATACTAATGGCGCACCAGAGGTGCGCCATTAGTATTTGTTACTAGTGGCGTGGTAATAGTGGCGCACTTATAGTGTGCCATTAATGGCAAAAATAGGTGCGCCACTAACAGGCCTTTTTCTAGTAGTGGAGCTTTGACGTACAAGGGAATCACCAGGTGGTCTCTGCTAACGATCGCTATACCTGTTTTACATACCCGCACACAGCTCGCTCTTGGTCATGGCATGTTAAATAGCCTGTTGCTTATCACACTATTTGTATCAATACGCCTTGACGTATTTATCAAATTATAATGGAAACAGTTTGCGGCACAAAATTTTAAGGCCCCGGCTTACTACCTTTGCTCTCTTCCTGTTTTCCTTTGTTTTCTGTTGATAATCTTACCACATAGCACCCGTACACTTTGGTACGTCTCATATTTGCCAGGGGCTTCATAGCGCCCCGCACTACGGCAACAGAGTCCGAACACTTTTACAGTATAGTTCGGCACCCCGAATTTAGCATTATATGCATTGGCTCCGAATCATGTCTTTGGTCAATAGTTGGGTTGCCCGGCTCCTGTGCTTACTACCTTACGTTCCGCTATATCGGCTAGGGTAGTAAAGGGAGAACTACTGCGATTGTGTCCCGGTTCATCTGGATGAGCACCTCAGTAGAGAAAGCTAAAAACTGACTGTCATGATGCGGCGAGAGCCGGTCAGCTGTTCGGAGGTTTCAAATCGATAGAGGTTTTTTCCGCATTATGCGAAGGGTCGGTACTTACCCGATCAGGTGTTTACAACACCCTAGTTTGGATGCTAGGGGCTGCGCCTACATTTTTATTGTCGAACTCCTATGGCTAAGTGAGGGTGACAAAGCGTTATAGTCTGATTGCCTTGTTCGTTGCGCTAAACACCTCCTTCAAGGACCAAATAATTGGATCAAGAGTGTTTAGATTCCATCCCGAACACCCCCGTACTACCTACGTGGGGGCTGAAGCCGACGACTGGCCAACCCTCAGATTTAAGAAACAGCCGCACAGGAGGTAAAAATTTAACACAAAGCATTATATTACACAAATTTTCTTTGTTTCATAAGACAGGGCGAGACAAATATGAATGTATTCATTCAAAGATCACATCCTTCGCACATTGCTCCGCCACAAGGCGGGATCCCTCCAGGACACTATCAAAATATAGCTCGGGTCGGCGGTGCTCCTTGCCCTCAGGCGGCCCCTCGTTCATCAGCTTCTTGGCATCCATCTTCGCCCAGTGCATCTTGGCGCGGGCAAAGGCCATCCGCGCACCTTCAATGCAGACCGACCGCTTTATGACTTCAAGCCGCAGGCAGGCACTCACAAGCCGCTTCACGAGTCCAAAGTAGCAACCGGGCATGGGCTCGGCAGGCCATAGCCGGACTATTAGGTCCTTCATGGCTAGTTCGGCCGCCTTGTGGAGCTCGACCAGCTGTTTCAGCTAGTCGCTAAAGGGCACCGGATGTTCTGGTCTAAGGTATTGAGACCAGAACATCTTCTCCGTAGAGCTCCCTTCTTCGGCTCGATAGAACTCTGCAGCATCTGATATGCTGCACGGCAGATCCGTAAACGCCCCTGGAGAGCTCCTAATTCGGGTAAGTAAAAGGAACGTTTCCTTTGCAGATTTGCTTCGCATAATGAAAGCCTTACCCGCCGCGATCTACTTGGCCGCCTGGATTTCCTGGAGGGTGCTCTGGGCTTCGGCTCGGGCATCTTGTGCGCTCTGGCGGGCCTTGGCAAGTTCGGACTCTTGAGTCTTAGAATCACGCTCCAAGGACTCGTACTTCTTGACGGCGTCCTGGAGCTCTTGCTGGACCTCGCTGACCCGGGCCTCCTGCTTCTCGCGCGCGGCGCTTTCCTTGGCCGCTTTGTCCTCAGCCTCGGCTAATGCCTTCTTAAGGACTGCCACCTCGGTCGTGGCCCCTAATAAAATTCATGACACTTTAGTCAGCACGAACCATTCATCCTTCCTAAATATACAAGCAGCTTACTGCATACCTTGGCTGTCCTCCAGCTGCTTCTTCACGAGGCCCGCTTCAGGTTCTGCTTCAGTCCGGAGACCTCCACAGTACGAGCGGCAGTAGCCAGTAGCGACGCCTGCTTATTCACATAGACATCTTATATTAGACTCCTGCGAAAATTATTTTGATCCTATGTTCGGCTTTTTCTCTCCGAACACCGAACAAAGCATCAGGGGCTACTGTCTACACTGTGATAATCTTTCTACAATTACATCACTTACCTCAAAGCCTGTTAGGAGGCTAGTGCAGGCTTTGGTCAATCCGCTTTTGGTAGACTGGACCTTCTCAATCACTGTACCCATAAGGATACGGTGTTCATCCACAATGGAAGCGCCTCGTAGCGCTTCCAGCAGATTATCCGGTGCCTCTGGTTGGACAGAGGTCACCGGCGGAGCAGGCATCCCTCCTCCTTTCAGGGAAGGCTGCTCGCCTGACTCCAGAACCATATGGGTCTCCGGAAGGGTATTCGGCTGGGGGCCGAATTGTATATGGCCCCCATCGCTAGTCCCCATGGGGGCTTCCTCCCCCATGTGTCCGGCGGCTGAGGAATCATCCTCTGGCGCCACCCTGACGGCCTCCTGAACCTCTCCCTGGCCTGGGAAGGTCCTTTGGGACACCACCTCATCGTCACCCTTGGCCGGAGGAGAGTGAGCGGCCGGCGGAGACTCGCTGGCCATCGCTTTTGAATCTAGCGAACCTCCTGATGAGGATCGCAGGGGGCTGTCGTGGGCCGGACTGTAATAGCATAATTCAACATATTAGTACCATGAAGCGGAGACATGGACGTGCACAAGTTCTTTGGTACTTACGATGCGGCCCGGGGCTTGGTCCGGGGGGTCGCTCCGGACTGCTGTCGACGTCCCACGCGGAGTTATCGGCGAGGGCGCGCTTCCCCCTCTTGGGCGCCTCCGCCTCCAGATTTGTGGAGGCCGTCCTCCTTTTCCTCTCTTCATCAGGGGGAGATTTGTTCTCCTCCTCCTCGTCGTCGTCTTCAGTGGCGGAGGAGTGAGACTCGTCATCTTCGGACGTCATGTCCGAAGCACCTTTTCGGCGAGGGCCACTCTTGGCCCCCTTGGCCTTCTTCGTGGCCTTCTTCTCCGGCACCTCATAAGGCGCCAGAAACAGCATCTTCGTCAGAAGTGGGGTTTCTTGGTCTTCGGGTAGCGGAGCCGGACAGTTAATCCGCCCCGCTACCTCTATCCAGGCCTGAAAAAATTGATAGAAAGGCTTAGACTCCTTCCTCAAAATATGCCAGTAAAGGGTATACCTTGAAAACATGAAAGAACTTACCAAGTTAGCCTGGCGTTTTAAGCTAAGCCCACGATCCTCGGTCGTGGGCGGTGGTGTCTCACCGGCCTTGAAGAGGACTTTCTAGATTTCTTCGTGCGTCGTGCCGAAGAGCTCTAGTAGCGTCTGGTGCTTGGCCGGATCGAACTCCCACAAATAGCAAGTCCGGCGTTGGCATGGAAGGACCCGGCGAATAATCATAACCTGGATCACGTTGACGAGCTTGATTTTCTTGGTTATCATGTTCTGGATGCACATCTGGAGCCCAGTCAGCTCGTCCGAAGAACCCCAGGTCAGGCCCTTCTCTTTCCAGGAGGTGAGCCGCATCGGAACTTTGGATCGGAATTCAGGGGCCGCCGCCCAGTTGGTGTCACGTGGCTCGGTGATGTAGAACCACCCCGACTGCCACCCCTTCACCGTCTCCACAAAGGAGCCTTCGGGCCAGGTGACATTGGGCATCTTGCCCACCATGGCGCCTCCGCACTCTGCTTGTTGGCCGCTCACCACCTTCGGCTTCACATTGAAGGTCTTCAGCCATAGGCCGAAGTGAGGTGGGATGCGGAGAAAGGCCTCGCACACGACAATAAATGCGGAGATGTTGAGGATACAGTTGGGGGCTAGATCATGGAAGTCCAGCCCGTAGTAAAACATCAGTCTGCGGACAAACGGGTGGAGAGGGAATCCCAGCCCGCGGACAAAATGTGTGAGAAACACAACCCTCTCATGGGGCTCTGGGGTGGGGACGATCTGTCCCATGGCCGGGAGTCGGTGAACGATCTCCTTGGCCAGGTATCCGGCCTCCCGGAGCTCCTTGATGTCCTTCTTCTTAACGGAGGAGGTCATCCACTTGCCTCCAGCTCCAGATCCGGACATGGTTGAATGCTTGCTTGAGGCGGAAAAGTCAAGAACATGGGCGCTGGAGCTCAAGAATGGAAGGGCAGAGAGAGAGAGAGAAGGCGTGGGTGAAGAAAGGGAATCCTTATCCCCTTATAAAGGCAGTAAATATCAAGCGCCTCCCCTCTCGCCTTAAAACTCGCCTATTCCCAAGGGCTGTGCAAACGGCACGGTTGGGTTACCCACGCCCGTATTGATGAGAATCCCGCAATAAGAGGACACGATCTCTGCTTTGACAAGACATGCCAATGGAAACCGCATCTCGAAACGCGGAACGGCAGACAAAAACGGTTCAAAATAATAACCGGGTGGATGTGATGTCACATTACAAAAAAGTTGTCAGCGGATTAGACTCGTGGAATATTATACTCTCTACGGCTATGTGTGGTGCTTGTGTTACAGGTCCGGATACATTCTTCGCGTCCGAAGACTATCTTGGAGTATTCGGGGAAGGGAATCCGCCTTGCAATGCCGAAGACAATCTACGCACCGGACACCTTGTCATTGAAGCCTGGTTCAGGGGCTACTGAGGGAGTCTTGGACTAAGGGGTCCTCGGGCGTCCGGCCTGTTAGCCAGGGGCCGGACTGATTGGCTGTGAAGATACGAAGACCGAAGACTCCACCCGTGTCCGGATGGGACTCTCCTTGGCGTGGAAGGCAAGCTTGGCAATCAAATATGAAGATTTCCTTTCTCTGTAACCGACCTTATGTAACCCTAGATCCCTCCGGTGTCTATATAAACCGGAGGGCTTAGTCCGGATCGGCGAAGACTCATTACCATAGTCATACAAGCTAGACTTCTAGGGTTTAGCCATTACGATCTCGTGGTAGATCAACTCTTGTAATACTCATATTCATCAAGATCAATCAAGCAGGAAGTAGGGTATTACTCCGTAGAGAGGGCCCGAACTTGGGTAAACATTGTGTCCCCCGTCTCCTGTTACCATCGATCCTAGACGCACAGTTTGGGACCCCCTACCCGAGATCCGCCGGTTTTGACACCGACAGTGATCAGCAGATATAAATCCCAAGTGACTCAAAGAATAGAGCTATGCTCCCCGGCAACGGCGCCAGAAAATAGTCTTGATAACCCACAAGTATAGGGGATCGCAACAGTTTTCGAGGGTAGAGTATTCAACCCAAATTTATTGATTCGACACAAGGGGAGCCAAAGAATATTCTCAAGTATTAGCAGTTGAGTTCTCAATTCAACCACACCTGGATAACTTAATATCTGCAGCAAAGTATTTAGTAGCAAAGTAGTATGGAAGTAACGGTAACGGTGGCAAAGGTAACAGTAGCAGCTTTGTAGTAATTGTAACAGTGGCAACGGAAAAGTAACTAAGCAAAGATCAATATGTGAAAAGCTCGTAGGCATTGGATCAGTGATGGCTAATTATGTCGGATGCGATTCCTCATGCCATAGTTATAACATAGGGTGACATAGAACTAGCTCCAGTTCATCAATGTAATGTAGGCATGTATTCTGAATATAGTCATACGTGCTTATGGAAAAGAACTTGGATGACATCTTTTGTCCTACCCTCCCGTGGCAGCGGGGTCCTATTGGAAACTAAGGGATATTAAGGCCTCCTTTTAATAGAGTACCGGACCAATGCATTAACACTTAGTGAATACATGAACTCCTCAAACTATGGTCATCACCGGGAGTGGTCCCGATTATTGTCACTTCGGGGTTACCGGATCATAACACATAGTAGGTGACTATTGACTTGCAAGATAGGATCAAGAACTCACATATATTCATGAAAACATAATAGGTTCAGATCTGAAATCATGGCACTCGGGCCCTAGTGACAAGCATTAAGCATAGCAAAGTCATAGCAACATCAATGTTAGAACATAATGGATACTAGGGATCAAACCCTAACAAAATTAACTCGATTACATGGTAAATCTCATCCAACCCATCACCGTCCAGCAAGCCTACGATGGAATTACTCATGCGCGGCGGTGAGCATCATGAAATTGGTGATGGAAGATGGTTGATGATGACGACGGCAACGGATTCCCCTCTCCGGAGCCTCGAACGGACTCCAGATCAGCCCTCCCAAGAGAGATTAGGGCTTGGCGGCGGCTCCGTATCGTAAAACGCGATGAATCCTTCTCTCTGATTTTTTTCTCCTCGAACGTGAATATATGGAGTTGGAGTTGAGGTCGGTGGAGCATCAGGGGGCCCATGAGACAGGGGGCGCGCCCAGGGGGGTAGGCGTGCCCCCACCCTCGTGGACAGGGTGTGGGCCCCCTGGTCTTGATTCTTTCGCCAGTATTTTTTATTAATTCCAAAAATAATCTCCGTGAAGTTTCAGGTCATTCCGAGAACTTTTATTTCTGCACAAAAATAACACCATGGCAATTCTGCGGAAAACAGCGTCAGTCCGGGTTAGTTCCATTCATATCATGCAAGTTAGAGTCCAAAACAAGGGAAAAAGTGTTTGGAAAAGTAGATACAATGGAGACGTATCATGAACCGCCCTCTTCAGCATCTTCATGGGCTTTGTTTTGATAAACCACCATGAGCATAACCCGGCCCCTCCTGGACGGGTTACACTCAATAGTTACATCCCAAACAGTATGCATAGTTAATTAACGCGGCGGGCGTGTTTGTGAATTTAGATGGAATTGAGCCCGTGCGAGAAGTTTTTACTAGACGATTCGTCCGATTAGGACGACTCGGATGTTCAGACGCTGCTTGTCAACTACCGCCAGCAGACGTTGGTGATGGCCCTTGCCGTCAAGGAGCACGAAGATGAGAACCGAAAGAGGCGGCGAGGATCGACCGTCGGACGTCTTTGCATTCCTCAAAATCGCCATCTCAAAAACGAGATGTTGATGCAAGACTACTTCGCGGACAATCCAACATATCCGCCGCACCTCTTCCAAAGAAGGTATCGAATGCGCCGATCCCTCTTTGTGAAAATTGTGCAAGCTTGCGAGGCCAATTGTCGGTACTTTACTCAAAGAAGAAATGCCGCGGGCTTGAAGGGATTTAGTGCATATCAAAAATCTCGGCAGCTATGCGGGTAATTGCATATGGCATTCCGGCTGACTATGCCGATGAGTACCTTCGCATTGGTGAAGATACTACAATTGAGTCAGTGCGTAGGTTTGCCAAAGTGATCATCCGTGTCTTTGGTCCTGAATATCTTCGGGCACCCAACGAGGAAGACACAAAAAATTGATGGCAGCTAATGATAGAAGAGGTTGGCCTGGCATGCTAGGTAGCATAGATTATATGCATTGGACATGGAAAAATTGCCCAAAGGTATGGCAGGGAATGTATTGTGACAAGTCTCGTGATGCAACAATTGTGCTAGAGGCCGTAGCATCCGAGGATTTATGAATTTGGCATTGCTTTTTTGTTATGCCGGGTACTCTCAATGATATCAATGTGTTGCAACGGTCTCATTTGTTTGCTAGGCTTGCTCGTGGTGATGCTCCTGTTTGCAACTACACTATCCATGGGCATGAATAGACAAAGGCGTACTATCTTGGAGATGGTATATACCCTCCTTGGTGCACATTTGTCGAGAGCATCAAAGACCCCCAAACTAGGAAATAATGTGAATTCACAAGGGTACAAGAGGCAACCCGAAAAGACATTGAAAGAGCATTCAGGGTTTTGCAATCTAGGTTTGCCATTGTTTGTGGTCCTGCTTGTTTTTGGGACAAGCGAACCTTGAAAAACATCATGACATGCTGTGTTATTCTTCACAATATGATTATCGAAGATGAGATAGGCATGAACTTGGAGTTCTTCTACTACAATGTGGGTAGCCGTGTCAAACCAGTTAGAGACCCTAACAGCACTAGAGCTTTTCTCCAGACCTACAAGGAGATTGAACATGCAAACACCCACTTTCAACTTTAGGAGGATCTCGTTGAGCACCATTGGCAAAGGGCTGGGCAGTAACACATTCCATTTTTTCATTCATTTTCATTTAATTCATTTGTGATTTGTATTCGGGACAAGTTTTGTATTGAATTATTCAGTTTGCTTCGGTGATTTGAATAATTATTGTAATTTGGATAATTGATGTATCGTCAAATTGACATTTTTCCTTATATTGCCAATTAGCAATTCTGAATATGTGCATATGTGTCAAATTCACATAAAACCGCAAATGGCTTTGCAGGCCGGCGCGGGTGGGCACAGAGTAAGACACCGCATAGCGAAACTGTGAAACGGAATATCCGCGAATATTCCTCTTTACAGTTCTGTTTTGCGGGGTCTGACTCTGCGCCCGCCCGCGCCGGCCGGCAAAGCCGTTTTTCGACGAACTGTAAACGTGTTTTGTGTGTCGGCGTTATACGGGGTCTGATAGAGATGCTCTAAGTCTTTCACAGCACCCGGAAGCAAATCTAGCTGCTAGAGTGCATTGTTCCCTCATCCAATTTTGACCGAGCCAACAATTTCTCAAAGCTCTCTCATCCAATTCTTTTATTCTATAAACTATGCTTCTTAATTTTTGAAGGCACACAATTAATTAGGTATTCAATTTAGATTTGGGTCATCCAGTTTTGACCTGGTCAACAATTTCTCAAGCTCCCCCATTCAATTCTTTTAGTTTACTATGTTCCCTAATTTTGAAGCTCTTTCATTCAGGTATTCAATTTTGTATTTGGTTTACGATTTTAACCGTGCGAATAATTTTTCAAATCAATCACCAGCAACCGGCTTATAACAACATAATAATCCGGTGCACCTTCCCACCACCTCGAAAAAAGAAGCGTCATCATATGATATTGTAGCACTAATATAGTATATATGCAGCCATCGACACAAAAATTTCCCCACATAAATATAGCTTGGTTAGCGTATAACACATAATCACACCAGGAAAGGCCCACCAAATCAATGCGTTATAAATAAAAATAAAACACACTATCATCTCCCGCACCCGCCAAAGTAAATATTCCATCAGTTCCAAATATAAGGGGTATTAGTTTTTTAGAAACTCAAATTTATTTATCTTTGACCAAGTTCAAAGAAAAAATATCGACATCCATAATATTAAACAAAAAAGGTATAGAAATTCATTTCGTGATGAATCTAAAAATACTGATTTGATATTATGGGTTTTGACATATTTTTCTATAAATTTAATCAAATTGAAAAGGTTTGCCTTTTCAAAAAAGCAATATACCTTATATGTTTAAACTGAGTGACTATTTATTAAGAAACCCAACAACACGAACGACGCAACAATGCGCGTCCAACCTTTCTAGTTCAGATGATTTTCAAAAGAAAAGTACTGATGGTCCTCCATGATGCATGGCCATGTCAGAAGTAGATCAGTAGAATTTTATCAGGAATGACCCCGTGCATGCATTCCTCATAACATTTACTTGAACCATCGAAAATAAAACTTTCTAGCTAATCCCTTGGCACCAATATGTGGTTGGGTAAAAATAAGGAGGAATGGCCACCGTGCACCCAGATCGACATGCATGTCACTTACAACGTGGGGTTGTCCATGTATCTCTCATGGCCACACTTTCTTCTCCTAAGCATGCTATTTAACCGGACAATGGCCAGAACTCCATGCAGAAACCATCATCTCCTCATCAACAACCTCCTTCTCAACCCGTCATACGTACCTTGTGGAAGTAGTCTCAAGAAAGAATGGCGCTGAATACTAGGAATGCAATCGTTGCCGTTCTCCTCCTCGTCGTGATGGTCACGGCGGTCTCAACACCAGCGGTAACTGCCCAAGAGGACTGCTGGGACAAATGTTTCAAGGACTGCAAGGCAAAAATGGCAATGGAAGTTTGCAACCAAAAGTGCATTGATTTTTGCAAGTATCAAACTGGAGCCGGAGAATATGTTAAGATGGCTGGAGATAAACTCAAGGAGACCAAAACTGCCTCTCCAGAACAGGCCACTAAACTCAAGAATGAAGCTACCACCTACTTAGAACGTGCCAAAGTCCTGAGTGATAAAGCCGTGACCCCGTGAGTGTGAGTGCGCACTCTTTTGTCTATTGGTGTCGTTGCTGTTATGGTGTCTATGGATGTTTTATTTATTTATTAAATTTTCGCGGTTGCATCCCATATATTTTTTGGTTTCTTTCATTTTTGTCTCTTTGTTAACAGACCGTCTTTTGTATTATGACGACATGCTTGTTCCAGTGACTCCCTTTCTATATTTTGATTGTCGAGTTTACTGATGTATAATGATTTTCCAATGATTTAATTGGCTATATAATAATAAAGTTTCTTGTTATGAAAATGTTCCCTTTTAATGCATACCGCGCATATTCTCCTATTTTATCGGCATGCAAGAAGGATTAGAATCTTGAGGATGTGTGAAAAAAATCCGTCTACTTTCAAGAACAATTTAGGCAGACATATTCTAGAGAAGTATCCATGTAAGTTGTTGCACATTTTTTTAGAAAATGTTCATATATATCAAAAAAACTATCACCCTGTCATTCACATGTTTTCTTAAAAACATCATGTAAGTTGTCTGTGCGTTGTAAAAGAAGAAATGGAAAACACCAGGAAAGCACATAAATTAAACAGTTTTTCCTAGGAAATACTCGCAGGCGAAAACATGGTGGCTGAGAAAAAATAGGGCATCTATAATCCCCACAGCCACTGAGGCAATCGCGCTTAGTCTTATTATTATTTTCAAGACCGATGCCTTCGACCGGCTCAAGACTGATACACCGCGGTCTGGACAAACAGAATATTTCTGGTCCGGTTGGGGAAAAAACAACTGTACCGCTAAAATTACACAAGAGGGTTATGCAAAGAAGTGGTAGCCCAGTGCGAAAATTGCTTGTTACATTTTTTTCTCTTTTGAGAACCCATTACCAAATAGGAAAACTTGGCACCTCACATTCCATCTTGGAATATTTTCTTTTCTGCTAAAGGAAGAGAGAACCTGGTACCACACATCCCGCCAGGGAATATCTTCACCTTTGCAGTTTCATCAGGGAGTATTATCAGTTTTGGCATTTGAACCTGAGGTGATTTAGGTGGAACAAATTGCCTCTGCCCACAACATTAGTATTTTCTAGTTCATTACACATTCGGCTATGCTCTATCTATACCGGCCCATTGTCTTGGATTTTCATAATGTGTTAATCTGTTGCTCCATTCTGCAATACATCTGAACAAGAGAAACATGTTTTTCTTTTCTTTCGAACTGGGGCTCATCCAGCTTCCATTTGATACTGTTAATGGAAACAACACCATACAAGCTTGACAAAGCTCTATATGGACTGAAACAGGCTCCCAGGGCATGGTACTCACGACTAAGTCAGAAACTGCAAACACTTGGTTTTGTTCCTTCAAAATCTTACACATCCTTGTTCATTTACAATAAGTCAAATACCACTATATTTGTTCTTATTTACGTTGATGATATCATTGTCACAAGTTCATCTGATGAAGCTGTGACAGGTTTGTTAAAGGATCTGAGTGCTGAGTTTGCCCTTAAGGATCCGGGAGACCTACATTTCTTTCTAGGAATTGAAGTTAAAAAACATGGAAATAGTCTTCATCTCTCTCAAGAAAAGTATGCCACTGATCTGGTAAGGAGAGTTGGGTTGCAAGGATATAAGCATGCACCAACACCACTATCTAGTACAGAAAAACTGTCACTTGCTGAGGGAGAACCCTTGAGTGAGGAAGACAGTACCAGATACAGAAGTTTAGTGGGAGCACTTCAGTACATAACTTTAACAAGGCCTGATATTTCTTTTGCTGTCAACAAAGTATGTCAGTTTCTTCATGCTCCCACCAAAACTCATTGGACTGCTGCAAAACGCATAGTGAGATATGTGAAAGATACTATGAATCTTAGTCTTACCTTCAACAAGTCCTCTTCCACTCTTGTTAGTGCTCTTTCTGATTCTGACTGGGCAGGATGTCCAGATGACAGACGCTCCACTGGTGGTTCTGCAATATTCTTTGGGCCAAACTTGATATCCTGGTGTGCAAAGAAAGAAGCCATGGTGTCAAGGTCAAGTACAGAAGCTGAGTATAAAGCACTAGCTAATGCCACAACAGAGATTATATGGGTTCAGTCCATGTAGAAAGAGCTTGGTGTGAAGCACACTCGAATTCCATGTCTATGGTGTGATAATCTCAATGCTACTTATCTATTTGCTAATCCAGTCTTTCATGCCAGGACGAAACACATTGAGATAGACTTCCACTTTGTTCAAGAAAGGGTAGCTAATAAGCAATTGGAGATCCGTTTTGTGCATTCACGAGATCAGGTTGCAGATGGATTCACAAAGGCATTACCTACAAGGAGTCTTGAGGAATTCAAGCGTAATCTCAACTTAACCAAGTTGTGATTAAGGGAGGGTGTCAAACGACACATATTGCATCGTGTGATAGCCGGCTCCACTCCTTCGAAGACTACAGATAGGGATAGGGATAGAGATAGGTAGTTTATATTCTCTGTTATCTCTTTTAACTAGATATGCCTTCCTTCCTTCCCAAGTCTGTAATCCCAACAACTTGTATGCTGTCCAAGGAGTGGCGCCCCTGGTTATATAACATGCAAGCGTCGCCCAGAGCTAGGGTATGACGTTTCCCGCAGGGCTCATCCAGGTTCCATTTGATGCTGTTAATGGAAACAACATCATAAACGCACAAAATGCAACAAAATGGTAAATCAGAAGCCTCCACACGCGGGCCTACTACAGGGTGATTTTGACACCTTTCTGGGAGGGCTAGCAAGGTGGGTACAAGCGAGTACGTAGTTAGCATTTTGGGTCATGTGGATGTGGAGTTCTTGCATGTAACCATCTTGCACGAATATTATGGATGGGGTCGTTTCCCTCCTCCTTTAATACATGATACACACACTCGTGCGATGTCTAGAAAAAAAGCCTCCACTAATGCCAGGAAAAACCCACTGAAACGCGCGCTATCATGTCGACAAACATCCTTATGAGGCGAAAAAAACCTGGTGAGACTCTGACGGGGTAGCAAAGGTGCCCAAACATCAACGTCTATACCTGACGAAATAGGAAAACCAATGAATGAAATGATGCAGTCGTTTGAACCTCAAAACGCAGTCATTAAAAATCTCAAGACTGATGCCTTCGACCAGCTCAAGACCAGCGGAAGGAGTTGGATTAAGAAAGTGCCCTTTAGTTTGTGGTCGGCCTATACCACCCTGTGCAGGATCACAGAAAGAAATCTGTTGGAGCACAACCTTGCCCTAGCTCTTCCTCGAGTCTACCTCTCCCTCTCTGTCACCTCACTCTAGCATAAACTGATCAGAGGAAGAAGAAAGCGAAGAGTTCTTTTGAGAACTCGTGCGGGAATATTTTCCTGGCACCTTACTTTCGTCCGGGAATATTTTTGGTTCTGCTAAAGGAAGAGAGAACCTGGCACCACACATCCCGTCAGGGAATATCTTCACCTTTGCAGTTTCATCAGGGAGTATTTTCAATTTTGACATTTGAACCTCAGGTGATTTAGGGGAACAAATTGCCTATGCCCACAACATGATGATTTTCTAGTTCATTACACATTCGGTTATGCACTATCTACATACATTGTCTTGGATTTTCAAAATATGTTAATCCGTTGCTCCATTCTGCAATACATCTGAACAAGAGAAACATGTTTTTCTTTTCTTTCTAACTGGGGCTCGTCCAGCTTCCATTTTATACTGTTAATGGAAACAACACCATACACGCACAAAATGCAACAAATGGGAAATCAGAAGCAAACAAATGAATGAAATGACGCAGTCGTTTGAACCTCAAAACGCAGTGCAGTCGTTTCAGAATCTCAAGACCGATACCCGCAAAAAAAGAATCTCAAGACCGATGCCTTGGACCAGCTCAAGGCGGCTTCACACGAGCAACCAGGCCTTGTGTAATCGAAAGAGAAGAAACAGATCTGTTTATTTATTAATTAGCGAAGTTTGTGTCCTGAGACGTAGTTAGTAATCATTAGGACTAGAAGAATACACGCGCCTTGCCGTGCCGTTTTTTATGTTTTTCATTTTTCTTCTAATGTGATCAGAGTCCTCGTATTCTTGTGGTGCCCTTGTTAGCTGACTAGCCGCAGGATGTTTCAACTTCTTTCATCCATCTATAATAAGTCCAATGGGAGACTTTGCGGAGACAGGAAACAATAATGTAAGTGTTTTCTTTGTTAGAGTTATATTAAGTGATGTCTTTTGGCCTTTTGCATTCTAGTCTCTTGGCATCCTCTTGTAGCCTTTTGGCATCCTCATGTATGTGTGTATATGTTGGCTCATTTGTTTTTGGAGGTTTTTCTGTGTGCGTTTACGGTTTGTGTTTTCTCAGAAAGACGAGACGGCGGCGGCTTCCTAAAGTTGGAATAAGATTCTTCCCGCCTAGTCCCTGTTCTGGTGGTGCGTCTAGCATCATCAGAGGGCATGTGGAGATGTGTCTCCGACGGATCTCACGGGATTCGTTTGGTGTTTGTCTTCGGTGGATCCACATGGATCTGGCCTTTGTTAGTATGTGTTCTTGTGTCTTTGGATTGGAACCTTCTGTTCTACTCTTATCTTCATCGGCGGCGATTGTTGTTCTGGTGCGTTGGTCCTGTTGGGCCTTAGCACGACGATTTCCCGACTGTCTACCACAACAAGGTTTGCCCGGCTCCAGTGAGGGAGGGGCGATGATGGCGGCGCACCTTCGGTTCGCTCCGGTGCTTGTAGTCGTTGCTAGGTGGTCTATGGACTTGGATGTAATTCTAGTGTTCTTTGTACTGCTTTGAAGATGATGAATATATTGGAAGTTTATCCCGTAAAAAATATATATAAGTTGCTATTCTCAACATGGTATTAGAGCTCTAAGTATAATTTTTCTGCACACGCAACTCGTGCTGCTCCCGATCCAAACTCCTACACGGCCGCCGTTGTTCTCTTTCCTTCCAGT
>CM022301.1:404494-432209 GCA_011799875.1 Thinopyrum elongatum | reverse complement strand
CCGGCTCAAGACTGATACACCGCGGTCTGGACAAACAGAATATTTCTGGTCCGGTTGGGGAAAAAACAACTGTACCGCTAAAATTACACAAGAGGGTTATGCAAAGAAGTGGTAGCCCAGTGCGAAAATTGCTTGTTACATTTTTTTCTCTTTTGAGAACCCATTACCAAATAGGAAAACTTGGCACCTCACATTCCATCTTGGAATATTTTCTTTTCTGCTAAAGGAAGAGAGAACCTGGTACCACACATCCCGCCAGGGAATATCTTCACCTTTGCAGTTTCATCAGGGAGTATTATCAGTTTTGGCATTTGAACCTGAGGTGATTTAGGTGGAACAAATTGCCTCTGCCCACAACATTAGTATTTTCTAGTTCATTACACATTCGGCTATGCTCTATCTATACCGGCCCATTGTCTTGGATTTTCATAATGTGTTAATCTGTTGCTCCATTCTGCAATACATCTGAACAAGAGAAACATGTTTTTCTTTTCTTTCGAACTGGGGCTCATCCAGCTTCCATTTGATACTGTTAATGGAAACAACACCATACAAGCTTGACAAAGCTCTATATGGACTGAAACAGGCTCCCAGGGCATGGTACTCACGACTAAGTCAGAAACTGCAAACACTTGGTTTTGTTCCTTCAAAATATGACACATCCTTGTTCATTTACAATAAGTCAAATACCACTATATTTGTTCTTATTTACGTTGATGATATCATTGTCACAAGTTCATCTGATGAAGCTGTGACAGGTTTGTTAAAGGATCTGAGTGCTGAGTTTGCCCTTAAGGATCCGGGAGACCTACATTTCTTTCTAGGAATTGAAGTTAAAAAACATGTAAATAGTCTTCATCTCTCTCAGGAAAAGTATGCCACTGATCTGGTAAGGAGAGTTGGGTTGCAAGGATATAAGCATGCACCAACACCACTATCTAGTACAGAAAAACTGTCACTTGCTGAGGGAGAACCCTTGAGTGAGGAAGACAGTACCAGATACAGAAGTTTAGTGGGAGCACTTCAGTACATAACTTTAACAAGGCCTGATATTTCTTTTGCTGTCAACAAAGTATGTCAGTTTCTTCATGCTCCCACCAAAACTCATTGGACTGCTGCAAAACGCATAGTGAGATATGTGAAAGATACTATGAATCTTAGTCTTACCTTCAACAAGTCCTCTTCCACTCTTGTTAGTGCTCTTTCTGATTCTGACTGGGCAGGATGTCCAGATGACAGACGCTCCACTGGTGGTTCTGCAATATTCTTTGGGCCAAACTTGATATCCTGGTGTGCAAAGAAAGAAGCCATGGTGTCAAGGTCAAGTACAGAAGCTGAGTATAAAGCACTAGCTAATGCCACAACAGAGATTATATGGGTTCAGTCCATGTAGAAAGAGCTTGGTGTGAAGCACACTCGAATTCCCTGTCTATGGTGTGATAATCTCAATGCTACTTATCTATTTGCTAATCCAGTCTTTCATGCCAGGACGAAACACATTGAGATAGACTTCCACTTTGTTCGAGAAAGGGTAGCTAATAAGCAATTGGAGATCCGTTTTGTGCATTCACGAGATCAGGTTGCAGATGGATTCACAAAGGCATTACCTACAAGGAGTCTTGAGGAATTCAAGCGTAATCTCAACTTAACCAAGTTGTGATTAAGGGAGGGTGTCAAACGACACATATTGCATCGTGTGATAGCCGGCTCCACTCCTTCGAAGACTACAGATAGGGATAGGGATAGAGATAGGTAGTTTATATTCTCTGTTATCTCTTTTAACTAGATATGCCTTCCTTCCTTCCCAAGTCTGTAATCCCAACAACTTGTATGCTGTCCAAGGAGTGGCGCCCCTGGTTATATAACATGCAAGCGTCGCCCAGAGCTAGGGTATGACGTTTCCCGCAGGGCTCATCCAGGTTCCATTTGATGCTGTTAATGGAAACAACATCATAAACGCACAAAATGCAACAAAATGGTAAATCAGAAGCCTCCACACGCGGGCCTACTACAGGGTGATTTTGACACCTTTCTGGGAGGGCTAGCAAGGTGGGTACAAGCGAGTACGTAGTTAGCATTTTGGGTCATGTGGATGTGGAGTTCTTGCATGTAACCATCTTGCACGAATATTATGGATGGGGTCGTTTCCCTCCTCCTTTAATACATGATACACACACTCGTGCGATGTCTAGAAAAAAAGCCTCCACTAATGCCAGGAAAAACCCACTGAAACGCGCGCTATCATGTCGACAAACATCCTTATGAGGCGAAAAAAACCTGGTGAGACTCTGACGGGGTAGCAAAGGTGCCCAAACATCAACGTCTATACCTGACGAAATAGGAAAACCAATGAATGAAATGATGCAGTCGTTTGAACCTCAAAACGCAGTCATTAAAAATCTCAAGACTGATGCCTTCGACCAGCTCAAGACCAGCGGAAGGAGTTGGATTAAGAAAGTGCCCTTTAGTTTGTGGTCGGCCTATACCACCCTGTGCAGGATCACAGAAAGAAATCTGTTGGAGCACAACCTTGCCCTAGCTCTTCCTCGAGTCTACCTCTCCCTCTCTGTCACCTCACTCTAGCATAAACTGATCAGAGGAAGAAGAAAGCGAAGAGTTCTTTTGAGAACTCGTGCGGGAATATTTTCCTGGCACCTTACTTTCGTCCGGGAATATTTTTGGTTCTGCTAAAGGAAGAGAGAACCTGGCACCACACATCCCGTCAGGGAATATCTTCACCTTTGCAGTTTCATCAGGGAGTATTTTCAGTTTTGACATTTGAACCTCAGGTGATTTAGGGGAACAAATTGCCTATGCCCACAACATGATGATTTTCTAGTTCATTACACATTCGGTTATGCACTATCTACATACATTGTCTTGGATTTTCAAAATATGTTAATCCGTTGCTCCATTCTGCAATACATCTGAACAAGAGAAACATGTTTTTCTTTTCTTTCTAACTGGGGCTCGTCCAGCTTCCATTTTATACTGTTAATGGAAACAACACCATACACGCACAAAATGCAACAAATGGGAAATCAGAAGCAAACAAATGAATGAAATGACGCAGTCGTTTGAACCTCAAAACGCAGTGCAGTCGTTTCAGAATCTCAAGACCGATACCCGCAAAAAAAGAATCTCAAGACCGATGCCTTGGACCAGCTCAAGGCGGCTTCACACGAGCAACCAGGCCTTGTGTAATCGAAAGAGAAGAAACAGATCTGTTTATTTATTAATTAGCGAAGTTTGTGTCCTGAGACGTAGTTAGTAATCATTAGGACTAGAAGAATACACGCGCCTTGCCGTGCCGTTTTTTATGTTTTTCATTTTTCTTCTAATGTGATCAGAGTCCTCGTATTCTTGTGGTGCCCTTGTTAGCTGACTAGCCGCAGGATGTTTCAACTTCTTTCATCCATCTATAATAAGTCCAATGGGAGACTTTGCGGAGACAGGAAACAATAATGTAAGTGTTTTCTTTGTTAGAGTTATATTAAGTGATGTCTTTTGGCCTTTTGCATTCTAGTCTCTTGGCATCCTCTTGTAGCCTTTTGGCATCCTCATGTATGTGTGTATATGTTGGCTCATTTGTTTTTGGAGGTTTTTCTGTGTGCGTTTACGGTTTGTGTTTTCTCAGAAAGACGAGACGGCGGCGGCTTCCTAAAGTTGGAATAAGATTCTTCCCGCCTAGTCCCTGTTCTGGTGGTGCGTCTAGCATCATCAGAGGGCATGTGGAGATGTGTCTCCGACGGATCTCACGGGATTCGTTTGGTGTTTGTCTTCGGTGGATCCACATGGATCTGGCCTTTGTTAGTATGTGTTCTTGTGTCTTTGGATTGGAACCTTCTGTTCTACTCTTATCTTCATCGGCGGCGATTGTTGTTCTGGTGCGTTGGTCCTGTTGGGCCTTAGCACGACGATTTCCCGACTGTCTACCACAACAAGGTTTGCCCGGCTCCAGTGAGGGAGGGGCGATGATGGCGGCGCACCTTCGGTTCGCTCCGGTGCTTGTAGTCGTTGCTAGGTGGTCTATGGACTTGGATGTAATTCTAGTGTTCTTTGTACTGCTTTGAAGATGATGAATATATTGGAAGTTTATCCCGTAAAAAATATATATAAGTTGCTATTCTCAACATGGTATTAGAGCTCTAAGTATAATTTTTCTGCACACGCAACTCGTGCTGCTCCCGATCCAAACTCCTACACGGCCGCCGTTGTTCTCTTTCCTTCCAGTGATGATTTTGTTTTTGCCTGCATCCATCTCGAGCTACAGGAACTTCCCATCCAAGTTAGCTTGTTGATCCAGCCGCTGGCTAGTTGTTGCCCTCCCGTGGAATCCACTGTGAATCAATTTGGTCCTGATCGATTTGGCCCTGACAAGTACAATTGACAGAAATGACCACCTCTAAGTCAAAATGGCACAAAAGACCAGTTGAGTCATGGCGGCAGGCCCGCCAAGCGACACGTGTCACTTGCCGCCATAGCCGAAGGCGGCAGGGCCTGCCGCCGCAGCGTGTGGCGGCGCCACTTCTGTCATAGGTTTTGAAGTGATGCGGGAACGGGAAACGGGAATGGGTGTTGCCATTGCACCTGCCGCCTAGGCATGTGGCGGCAAAATTTCATGTTTTGACCCTTTTCTGAAACCTATTCAAGATCTGACCCTAGGTTGAAAAAATTTCGAGATCTGACCCTTTTGCTACCGCCAGAGTCCATGGCGGTAGGGTCTAACAGCCTACCGCCAGGGGCTTTGGCGGTAGGAAACATTGCTACCACCAAACGGGCTAGCGGTAGCCTGCACAACCCTATCGCCAAGGTGCTTGGCGGTAGGCACGAGCACGCATTGTGTTTAATACTTAGGAGGTTTTTGGCGGTAGGGCATGCAACCCTACCGCCAGGGTCCTTGGCGGTAGGCTGTTATACCCTACCGCCATGGTCCCTGGCGGTAGCAAAAGGGTCAGATCTAGAAAAAATTACAAACTAGGGTCAGATCTCGAATAGATTTGGGAAAAGGGTCAAAACATGAAATTTAGCCGCATGTGGCGGCAGGTTGCTGCATGTTGTACGTCATGAAGCGTATACATGTCATGTCCTATAGCATGCATGCATGTGCAGTATGCCTCGTGTATGTCTAGTCCAATCATGCATACTTTCCTCTCCCTCTTGCTACATGCGCATTCCTCTTTCTTTCCTAGCGCATACCTTCTCACTCGCACACATCGCAGCATGCAGCAACAGGCCTGCCGCCACAGCCTCTGGCGGCAGGTGCCATGTCTATGCCCATTTCCCGTTTCCCGTTCCTGCATCACTTCAAATCTTGTGATATATGGGGTGACACGTGTCGCACGCTGGGCCTGCCGCCATGACTTAGCTGGTCTTTTGTGCCATTTTGATCCAGAGATGGTCTTTTTTGTCAATTGCACTCGTCAGGTAGTCTTTTGGACAAAAAATCTCGCATGGAATCCGCTGGCTAATATTTGATCCGATCGGACTTGGTCTCAATCGATCCAGCCGCTGGCCGCTCGTCCTCAACCAAGGTCGCTGCCGGCCATGGGCCTCGTCCGCGCCGCCGCTGCTTTCTGTGGCTGCCGGCCACCGGCCTCATCCGCGTGCCGCTGCTGCCTTCTGTGGCCACCAGTCGTCGACCCGTCTGCGCTGCTGCTGTCGGCCGCCGGCCTCGTCCGTACCACTGCTGCCTTCTGCGGCGCCACCGGTAGCCGGACCCGTCTGCACCGCTGCTACCGGCCGCCGGCCCCGTCCACGACGCTGCTGTCTTCCGCGGCTACCTGCGGGGCGCTCGGGTGGTTACGTGAGTGGCTGCTGCCGTTTCTTGTCCGGGTGTCTACTGCTCTAGATCGCGACTCTGTCTAATCGATTTGGTCCTCGTTCGGCTGACTTTTCGTCTGATTGATCTGCTGCTGGTTCTGGCTGCTCTCATCTTGGCCAGTTGAGTCTTGGGTGACCTTTGCTATTCTTAAAAAAAGACAGAAAAGGAGCACCATGTCTTTGGCGTCATCTGGCTATGTTGCCATCCCGCGCTGCCCGGTGGTATTCGATGGGGCTAACTATGTTGAGTTCGTTGCCTTTATGCGCATTCACATGCGTGGCATTCGTCTCTAGGGTGTTCTTTCTGGTGAGGTCCCCTGTCCTCCGCGCCCCGTACCTCCTGTGGCTCCTACCCCACCACCGACGCCACCAGCTCTTGACGCAGATGCTTCTGATGCTGATAGGGCTACAGCCAGGGTTGCTGCTGATGATGCGACTGCCGCTTATGACCAGGAGGTCTTGGATTATTCAAATGCTCTTTATGTTTATCGTGACGATCTGGCTGCTTACACTCAATGGTGTGATGATGACGCTCGTGCTACGACTGTTCTCACTTCCAGTGTTTTGCCTCAGTTTGCTTCTGAGTTTATAGGCCTCCGTACTGTCTTTGAGATGTGGACTCATCTTCGTCAGCGCTATCAGCCCTCTGGTGATGCTCTCTACTTGTGTGTGGTCCTTCAGGAGCATGCTCTTCAGCAGGGAGACTCCACTATTGATGAGGTCTACACTCAGAGTTCGGCTTCTGGCGCTAGCTTGACTACCTTCGCACTAGTGTTTGTGGCACTTGCCCGTGTTTCCAGACTGTGACGTCAGACTTGGAGTTTCAGCGCGTCTATGAGTTCTTGTCACGGCTCCGTGGTGAGTTTGAGCCTCGACGTGCTCAGTTGTTTGCTCGTGGTCGTGTTCCTATTTCTGAGGTGTTTTCTCAGCTTCATGCTGAGGAGACTCGCCTCCGTGGTGCTTGTTAGCTTCATATTCCCTCTGTGCTCGCTGCTTGAGCTGCTACTCCACCAGTGTCTTCTCGCTCCAGTGCTCTGCCGCTACTGCCCACTCCTTCGGGCAGTGAGGCCCGCTCTCGTGAAGGCCGCTCTTGTCCTCGTACTCATTGTGATTACTGCAACAGGGATGGTCACCCCGAGTCTGACTGCTTCAAGAAGAAGCATGCACTACGGGAATCTGCTTATTTGTCGTCTGCCATGGTAGACGGCAAAGGCACCAAAAGCGGACGGCAAAGGCCTTTGTTGTCTGTCACTGACGGCAAACCTGCCCGGCAAAGAGAGCGACGGTAACCAGGTTATTTTCCATCTACTTCCTTAAAGCGGACGGCAAAGGCACTTTGCCGTCGGTGGTGGACGGCAAAGAACATGGACGGCAAAACCCGTGCGTTAGCCACGTCAGGTGGCTAACGACAGCCTTGCGGCAGCAGCAGCTCTTGCGGCGACGACGACGCCCCGAGCTCCTGGCCGTCGAGCCTCGGCAACCCGGAGACGGCGGAGCTCTACCGGTACTACCTGCTTGTGCCGCCGGGCTACCGTCTTCCTCGGCAGTGGCACATCTCCGCCGACGGGTACCCGACGCTCGGCCCCGGTGCAATGGCCGAGGAGCTCTGGACCCACATCGGCGGCCGCCACAACATTGTCGGCCTTCATGCCTTCTGGAAGGGGAAGGTGTATGATGAGGTCATCGCCGCCTTCCGGCTGGCGGCGGCCGGCGTCACCCCCGACCTCACGGGTGCGAGCGGTCGCCTTCGCACCCTCGCACCGGTGGCCGGCCCAGCCCAGCACCATCATGGATCTGCCCGCCGCCAGCTAGCACCCCCGGCGGCTGCGCCGACGCCCGCACCAGCCGCCCCCCCCCAATCGTGGAGCTGCCGCCAGAGCAGGTGGTCCTCCGCGAGGACGGCGACCCGAACGACACTCCGGGCAGGCACGTCGCCCTACGGGCGTCGGAAGCGGCGGCGAGGGAGGCCGCCGAGGTTGCAGCTGCCATCGAAGCCGCCGCGGTCATGGCGGCAGAGGAGGCCGCGATGGCGCCGATGGAGGACGAGGAGGCGGCGATGGACGGCGACGACGCCATCGTGATCGACCTGCAGGCTCCTAGTGACGACGATTAGCGTCATCGCTAAGTTTAAGTATGGACTATGTAAAATATATCTACCTAAGTTTTTAATTTGGACTATGTGGAATGAAAATGCAATCTAAATATATATATATATATCTAAGTTTTAATTTAGACTATGTGTGCGTGGGACACCAGGCGGCGGGGAGGCAGGGCCTTAGTGGCGGGGCGTCGGTGGCGGCGGGCGGCGGGGCGAGGTGGCGTGGCTTAGGGGGCGACGGCGGGGTGCGGTCGGGGGAAGAGAGAAGAGGGTGGGAAACAGAGAGAGAGGAGAGAGAGAGGAGAGGGGGTGGGGGGCGGCGGGGCAGCGCGTTAGCGCCGTTAGAAGATTTTTCTTTGCTGTCCGCTAGCTGACGGCAACGTATCTTTCCGTCAGCTAGCGGACGGCGAAGAGGTGGGGGAGGACGGGCCGTCAAAGTAGCCGCTCTCTACTGGGCCCACCGGTATCTTTGCCGTCAGCTAGCGGACGGCAAAGAACTGGCTGACGGCAAGCTGCCTCTTTGCCGTCCGCCAGATCTTTATCGTCCACTATCTGTGAGCTGACGGCAACGACCTTCTTTGCCGTCAGCAAGCTGACAGCAAAATCTCTGTTTCCAGTAGTGGTGATATGCGTAATAGGGAGCACAATGCTTCTCCTGGGACTCGTGCTTCTTCCTCGATGTCGTCTACTCTCTCCTTGATTGAGCAAGATATTGTGAAGCTCAAGCGTCTACTTGCTGCTTCAGGTTCTTCGACAGGTACTGCAAGCTCTGTGACTGGTGCTTCTATTGCTGAGCGACCACTGTTTACACAGTCAGGTACATCCCCATGGGTTCTGGATTCTGGAGCTTCATTTCATATGTCGTTCAATTCTTCTATCTTGTCCTCTCATAGATCTCTCTATTTTCCTATTAATGCTCTTACTACCGATGGAACTCTTCTTCCTGTTGCGAGTCGAGGCACTCTTGCCACTTCTTCTTTTTATGTTCCAGATGTTTCGATGTGCCTCGCCTTACCATGAACCTATTTTCTGCGGTTCAGCTTATTGATTCTGGTTGTCGTGTCATTCTTGACGTTGATTCTTGCACTATCCAGGATCGCCACATGAAGGCTCTGGTTGGGGCTGGCCCACGCCGCCATGACTCTCAGGGGCTTTGGGAGTTGGACTGGCTTAATGTTCCTTCCGCTACCACCACACTTGCCAGTCCATCTGCCTTCGTCGCTTGGAGCTACCAGCTCCTTCCAGCAGTGGCATCATCGACTTGGTCACCTTTGTGGTTCTCGACTATCGTCTTTAGTTCGTCGTGGTCTTCTGCGGCTTGTCTCAGGATATGTCTCCTTACAGTGTCAGGGTTGTAGGCTTGGTAAACAAGTTCAGTTACCTTATCCTACTAGCGAGTCAGTGTCTCAGCGCCCTTTTGATTTAGTACATTCAGATGTGTGGGGTCCGGCTCCCTTCTCTTCCAAAGGGGGCCAGCACATGTTTCACTTGAAAAAGCTGGATTTTACGTTTGTCCGCCTTTTTGCCTTGTACATGAAGTACATCATCAGGATTGAGCAGATACCTTATATCTGTGTCGCTGACCCGTACTTCATGCACGAGGGCTTCTTGGCAGTCTGCCCAAAGCACCGTGAATACCCGAGTAAGTACATCGCCGATTTCATGGTCGGCAATAAGGACAAGTAGATGATTCTCATGCCTTATCATTCCATGTAAGTCATCTGCGGATATCCTTCCTTCGATTTCAATCATTCATTTGCACGCATGGAGGATAATTTGAGGTGTAATTATTTTGCACAGCGACGGGCGTGCCATCCTCATCATCCTTTACCCCCGATTCTCCCACGCTCTTTACTTGGACTCGTCGAAGAACATGAAGAAAAAGGATTACACCCACATCAAGTGTGTTCTTGACAGTGCTATCTTAAGCTATGACCTACGGGGTGGAAAGATCACGCTCAAGAAGACAAGGAACCGCGCGCCCGCTTTCAGCCATAAGACCGACTTCTGCTACATCCAGCAACCGATTGGTACTCTCAGTGATGGATTCTATGTCCTCCACCACATGCTGGAGTACCGACGGGATCACCAGAACCTTTGCATGTCACCTAGATCCGGCGATGCCAATATTCTGCAATGGGCAATGAAACTAGGAGATGTCGCGGATCATCGAATCCGAGCTGAGTTCTATGACATCCAGCGTGAACTTGCCCAAATCATCATGAAGGAGGTCCTCGAACAAACAGGGTTGTTCTACGAAGAAGGGAAGATATCACGGGAAGACGTCCGAACATACATAGCCGCTCAACGTCTAGACCTGAAGCCTTTCACTGCGCTTGGGGACTATCTCCCTGATTTGGATGGATGGCACGACATGTTGGAGTGATTGACGGTATATGACAATGTGTCCGTTGAGTCCATACTTTCTCTATGACGAAACTTTGAGTTATGCATGATGAAACTTTCTGATGTAATTAAACCTTCCTCCTCAACTAGCGAAGATCACTCTATTTAGGGCATTTTGGGTATGATGAACTTTGTTATTTATGCTTATGATATGTTACTTCTATTTTTGCCAACTCTGTCTCTTTCTGTTGCTCAACTATACATGTTGCATATTATCGACTAATATGCCGATGCAGGTACATAGATCATCGATGGCGAAGAAGTGCTATGCCAGGAGTATACGATGAGTGGCCTGAGTGTCAGGCCCAAGTGTACCAGTTTTCGAGCGACATCCAGAGAGGGTTCGACAGAAGAGTCGATGCGGAAAATAGTTAGTTTAGGTTCACGCTAGTGCGAGAGAGGGATCCGAACCGGCGCCTCAAGAAGTACTACATTATGTATGATGAGACATGCCAGTTAACTTGTATCGCTATATCGTGATTATGTTGTGACAACATGATTTGTGTTCGATGATATGATGAGACAATTAGGTGTATGATATGATGAGCATATTGCATGTTTATGATATGATTAGAATACTTGATACGTCTCCATTGTATCTACTTTTCCAAACACTTTTGCCCTTGTTTTGGACTCTAACTTGTATGATTTGAATGGAACTAACCCAGACTGGCGCTGTTTTCAGCAGAATTGCCATGGTGTTATTTTTGTGTAGAAATAAAAGTTCTCGGAATGACCTAAAACTTCACGGAGAATATTTTTGGAATTAATAAAAAATACTGGCGAAAGAATCAAGGCCAGGGGGGCCACACCCTGTCCACGAGGGTGGGAGGCGCGCCCCCTGCCTCGTGGGCCCCCTGGTGCTCCACCGACCTCAACTCTAACTCCATATATTCACGTTCGGGGAGAAAAAAATCAGAGAGAAGGATTCATCGCATTTGACGATACAGAGCCGCCGCCAAGCCCTAAACTCTCTCGGGAGGGCTGATCTGGAGTCCGTTCGAGGCTCCGGAGAGGGGAATCCGTCGCCATCGTCATCATCAACCTTCCTCCATCACCAATTTCATGATGCTCACCGCCGTGCGTGAGTAATTCCATCGTAGGCTTGCTGGACGGTGATGGGTTGGATGAGATTTATCATGTAATCGAGTTAGTTTTGTCAGGGCTTGATCCCTAGTATCCATTATGTTTGAGATTGATGTTGCTATGACTTTGCTATGCTTAATGCTTGTCACTAGGGCCCGAGTGCCATGATTTCAGATCTGAACCTATTATGTTTTCATGAATATATGTGAGTTCTTGATCCTATCTTGCAAGTCTATAGTCACCTATTATGTGTTATGATCCGTTAACCCCGAAGTGACAATAATCGGGATCCTTACCGGTGATGACCGTAGTTTGAGGAGTTCATGTATTCACTAAGTGTTAATGCTTTGGTCCGGTACTCTATTAAAAGGAGGCCTTAATATCCCTTAGTTTCCAATAGGACCCCGCTTCCACGGGAGGGTAGGACAAAAGATGTCATGCAAGTTCTTTTCCATAAGCACGTATGACTATATTCGGAATACATGCCTACATTACATTGATGAACTGGAGCTAGTTCTGTGTCGCCCTATGTTATAGCTGTTACATGATGAACCGCATCGGACATAACTATCCATCACTGATCCAATGCCTACGAGCTTTTCACATATTGATCTTTGCTTAGTTACTTTACCGTTGCCACTGTTACAATTACTACAAAACTGCTACTGTTACTTTTGCCACAGTTACCGTTACTTCCATACTACTTTGCCACTAAATACTTTTTTTGCAGATATTAAGTTATCCAGGTGTGGTTGAATTGACAACTCAACTGCTAATACTTGAGAATATTCTTTGGCTCCCCTTGTGTCGAATCAATAAATTTGGGTTGACTACTCTACCCTCGAAAACTGTTGCGATCCCCTATACTTGCGGGTTATCAAGACTATTTTCTGGCGCCGTTGCTGGGGAGCATAGCTCTATTCTTTGAGTCACTTGGGATTTATATCTGCTGATCACTATGAGGAACTTGAAAGACGAGAAAACCAAAATTTATCCCTCAACTACGAGGGGAGGTAAGGAACTGCCATCTAGCTCTGCACTTGATTCTCCTTCTATTTTGAGTAAACTTGCGAAACCTAAACCTGCTTCTGCTATTAATTCTGATATGTCGCATATTATTGATGATGCCACTTCTGCTATGCATGATACTTATGATGAAACTACTTCTATGCTTGATAATACTGTGCCACTAGGTGAATTTCTGGATGAACAACTTGCTAGGGCTAGAGAGAATGAAATTATTGAAACTGATAATATTGATGAAAGTGACGATGAAGATTCTCCCCCTAGATATGAATTGCCTGTTGTGCCTGAGGGTTATGTTATGGATGAAGAAACTGCTAGAGATTTTCTTGCTTGCAATGATAGGAATGATCTTAAGAAATTATTAGCTAAGCTAAAAGAAAAATCTCTGAATGCTAGAATGAAATATGACCCTGCTTTTGCTACTTCACATATCTTTATTACTGATAAGGATTATGATTTCTCTATTGATCCTGAGATAATTACTTTGGTTGAATCTGATCCTTTTTATGGCTATGAATCTGAAACTGTTGTGGCACATCTTACTAAATTAAATGATATAGCCACCCTATTCACTAATGATGAGAAAAATCGCTACTATTATATCCTTAAATTATTTCCATTCTCATTAAAGGGTGATGCTAAGACATGGTTTAATTCTCTTGATCCTGGTTGTGTGCGTAGTCCGCAGGATATGATTTATTACTTCTCTGCTAAATATTTCCCAGCTCATAAGAAACAAGTTGCCTTAAGGGAAATATATAATTTTGTGCAAATTGAAGAAGAGAGTCTCCCACAAGCTTGGGGGAGGCTTCTCCAATTACTTAATGCTTTGCCTGATCATCCTCTCAAGAAAAATGAAATACTTGATATCTTTTATAATGGACTAACCGATGCTTCCAGAGACCACCTGGATAGTTGTGCTGGTTGTGTTTTCAGGGAAAGAACTGTTGATCAAGCTGAATTGCTATTGAATAATATGTTGACTAATGAAAATAATTGGACACTTCCTGAACCAACTCCTAAGCCAACTCTGAAGAAAAGGGGTATTCTATTTCTCAGTCCTAAAGATATGCAAGAGGCAAAGAAATCTATGAAAGAAAAAGGTATTAAAGCTGAAGATGTTAAGAATTTACCTCCTGTTGAAGAAACACATGGTCTTAATTCACTACCTATTGAAGAAATACATGGTCTTGATAACCCGACACAGGTAGTAAAGGTAAATTCTCTCTATAGATATGATAAAGCTGAAATCCCGTCTACTAAGTTTGCTAGCCAATGCTTGGATGAGTTTGATGACTTTATGGTTAAACAAGAAAACTTCAATGCTTATGTTGGTAGACAATTGAAACATAATGCTTATATGATTGAACACTTGAGTGATTATATGTCTAGTGTTAAAGGTGAACTTAAACTCATTAGTAAACATGCTACTATCGTTACCACTCAAGTAGAACAAGTGCTTAAAGCTCAAAATGATTTGCTCAATGAATTAAATAATAAGAAAAATGATAATGCTATTAGAGTTGTGACTAGAGGGGGTAGAATGACTCAGGAACCTTTGTATCCTGAGGGCCACCCTAAGAGAATCGAGCAAGATTCTCAGAGAACTAATGTTGATGCACCTAGTCCTTCTAGAAAGAAGAAAAAGAAAAATGATAGGACTTTGCATGCTTCTAGTGAACCTGTTGCTGACACACCTGAGAATCCCAATGATATTTCTATTTCTGATGCTGAAACACAATCTGATGATGAACATGAACCTAATGATAATGTTAATGATGATGTTCGTGCTGATGCTCAACCTAGCAATAACAATGATGTGGAGATTGAACCTGCTGTTGATCTTGATAACCCACAATCAAAGAATCAACGTTATGATAAGAGAGACTTTGTTGCTAGGAAGCACGGTAAAGAAAGAGAACCATGGGTTCAGAAACCCATGCCTTTTCCTCCTAAACCATCCGAGAAAAAGGATGATGAGGATTTTGAGCGCTTTGCTGAAATGATTAGACCTATCTTTTTGCGTATGCGTTTGACTGATATGCTTAAAATGAATCCTTACGCTAAATACATGAAGGATATTATTACAAATAAAAGAAAGATACCAGAAGCTAAAATTTCCACCATGCTTGCTAATTATACTTTTAACGGTGGAATACCTAAGAAATTTGGAGATCCAGGAGTACCAACTATACCATGCACCATTAAAAGAATCTATGTTAGAACTGCCATATGTGATCTTGGAGCCGGTGTTAGTGTTATGCCTCTCTCTTTATATTGTAGACTTGATTTGAATAAGTTGACACCTACTGAAATATCTTTGCAAATGGCTGATAAATAAACTGCTATACCTGTCGGTATTTGTGAGGATGTGCCTGTTGTGGTTGCAAACGTTACTATCTTAACGGACTTTGTTATTCTTGATATCCTCGAGGATGACAGTATGTCGATTATCCTTGGTAGACCCTTTTTGAATACTGCAGGGGCTGTTATTGATTGCAACAAAGGCAATGTCACTTTTCATGTTAATGGTAATGAGCATACGGTACACTTTCCAAGGAAACAACCTCAAGTCCACAATATAAATTCTATTGGAAAAATTCCAACTATTACTATTGGAGGTTTTGAATTTCCTCTTCCTACTATCAAGAAGAAATATGATATTCTTATTGTGGGGGACGTGCAAATCCCCGTTGAGGTAACCTAGTGCTATTCGAAAATTCTCCGGTTTCATGCGATTCGGAATGAGTTTGTTAACAAGACTTGATCAACCTTGTTAGTGGATTCCTTTTGATGAGCATGAGATGGATGAAGTTAGAAAGCACAACTCTCTGTACCATCCTTTTACTTTCTGTTATTTAGATTAAATAAAGCAAAAATAGTATTTTCTGTCTGTTTTCTGAATTATCCTTGCAATGAAAAAATGCCTAGCTAGGGGCATTAAACAATAGCGCTTGTTGAGAGGCAATCCAATTTTATTTTTGTTCCTTGCTTTTGCTCATGTTTAGTAATAAATATTTCATCTAGCCTCTGGTTATATGTGGTTTTATGTTTTAAGTAGTGTTTGTGCCAAGTAAGACCTATAGGATCTTCTTGGATGATAATTATTTTATCTTGCTGAAAAAGTCAGAAACTTTCTGCTCACGAAAACAATTGTTAAAAATCACCAGAAGGTGATAAAATACTGATTCCAATTGCAGTAGATCAATAACCAAATTATCTAGGTTGTCCGATTTTGGTAGATTTTTCTGAGTTAGAGAAGTTTGCGTTTGATACAGATTACTACAGACTGTTCTGTTTTTGACAGATTCTGTTTTTCGTGTGTTGTTTGCTTATTTTGATGAATCTATGGCTAGTATCGGGAGGTATGAACTATAGAGAAGTTGGAATACAGTAGGTTTAACACCAATATAAACAAAGAATGAGTTTATTACAGTACCTTAAAGTGGTGGTTTATTTTCTTATACTAACGGAGCTCATAAGATTTTTTGTTGAAGTTTTGTGTTGTGAAGTTTTCAAGTCCTTGGGTAAAGATTTGATAGATTTTGGAATAAGGAGTTGCAAGAGCCTAAGCATGGGGATGCCGAGGCACCCTAAGGTAAAATTCAAGGACAACCAAAAGCCTAAGCTTGGGGGATTACGTATTTCTCACCGACATTACATTCATGTTCACACACTCATTCCAGTTGTCGGTGCTCATACTTTTTCATTGTACTATTCATGCTAGTTTATTTTATTTTCTTGCTTTCTTCTTGTGTGCTTGAGTAACCTTAAGAATAAACAAAAAAATTAGTTGTAGCTTTTAGCTAGTTTACTTTCCATGCCTGTAGTAGTAGTAATTAAAAGAAAACCCAAAAAGATTTCTCGTTCTTCTTTTGCTTGTTGGGAGCTTTCCTGTGTAAATAGTTTTATTTCCTTTCTTTTCTTTGGGGGTCGAGAGGAGAAGACCATAATGAAAATGTTGAAGTGGTTCTTATATGCATTATTGTTGATTTAACAAAGAGCCCATATTACCTTGTCTTCTCCCTTGTATTAAATGCTTGCAGATTCCAGCTTAGTCCAATGCACATGCCCTATTATTATTATCCACACCGTTCGGTCGTGCAAGTGAAAGGCAATAATGACGATATATGATGGACTGATTGAGATGAGAGAAGCTGGTATGAACTCGACCTCTCTTGTTTTTGTAAATATGATTAGTTCATCGTTCCTGATTCAGCCTATTATGAATGAAACATATTTGCAATGACAATTAGAGATTATAGTTGCTTATGCCATGCTTGATTAGCTTGGAGTTTATAATGGTTTACCTTGCGTGCCAACATGCTATTAAAATGGTTGTGATGTGGTATGATAGGGTAGTATCCTCCTTTGAACGATTCAAGTGGCTTGACTTGGCACATGTTCACACATGTAGTTGAAACAAAATCAACATAGCCTCCACAATATTTATGTTCATGGTGGATTATGTCCTACTCATGCTTGCACTCAATGTTTATTAATTTTAATGCATGTTCATGACTGTTGTCGCTCTCTAGCTGGTCGCTTCCCAGTCTCTTTCTAGCCTTCACTTGTACTAAGCGGGAATACTGCTTGTGCATCCACTTCCATAAATCCCAAAGTTATTCCATATGAGTCCACCATACCTTCCTATATGCGGTATATACCTGCCGTTCCAAGTAAATTTGTATGTGCCAAACTCTAAACCTTCAAATGAAATTATGTTTTGTATGCTCGAATAGCTCATATATCAACTAGGGCTGTCTGTATCTTCCATGCTAGGCGGGTTATTCTCAAGAGGAGTGGACTCCACTCCTCACTCACAAGAAAATGGTTGGTCACCGGGATGCCTAGTCCCGTGCTTTAAGCAAATCAAATCAAAATAATTGCAAACAAAACTCCCCCAGGATTGTTGTTAGTTGGACGGTACCCGTTGTTTCGGACCAGCCGTGGAGTGTGCTTGTTGGTGGTGGGGTAGTATAAACTTTACCATTCTGTTTGGGAACCGCCTATAATGTGTGTAGCATGGAAGATATCGAGATCTGTCAGTTGTTATGTTGGCAATGAAAGTATACCACTCAAAATATTATTTATCTCTATTTCAAAATCGAGCTCTGGCACCTCTACAAATCCCTGCTTCCCTCTGCGAAGGGCCTATCTATTTACTTTTATGTTGAGTCATCATCCTCTTATTAAAAAGCACCAGTTGGAGAGCACCGCTGTCATTTGCATCCATTACTATTAATTTATATTGAGTATGACTATGACTGGATCTCTTTTACCATGAATTACAATGTCTAGTCAGTCCTTGATCTTCAGAGGTGCTCTGCATTTATGTTTTGCGGTCTCAGAAAGGGCTAGCGAGATACCATCTTGTTATATCATATTATGATTGTTTTGAGAAAGTGTTGTCATCCGAGATTTATTATTATTGCTCGCTAGTTGATTATGCCATTGATATGAGTAAACATGAGACCTGAGTGTTATTGTGAATATGGTTAGTTCATAATCTTTGCTGAAAACTTGAATGCTGGCTTTACATATTTACAACAACAAGAGCAAACAGAGTTTGTAAAAGTTTTTCTTTATCACTTTCAGTTTGTCAACTGAATTGCTTGAGGACAAGCAAAGGTTTAAGCTTGGGGGAGTTGATATGTCTCCATCGTATCTACTTTTCCAAACACTTTTGCCCTTGTTTTGGACTCTAACTTGTATAATTTGAATGGAACTAACCCGGACTTACGATGTTTTCAGCAGAATTGCCATGGTGTTATTTTTGTGCAGAAATAAAAGTTCTCGGAATGACCTGAAACTTCATGGAGAATATTTTGGAATTAATAAAAAATACTGGCGAAAGAATCAAGGCCAGGGGGCCCACACCCTGTCCACGAGGGTGGGAGGCGCGCCTACCCCCCCTGGGCGCACCCCGCTGCCTCGTGGGGCCCCTAGTGCTCCACAGACCTCAACTCCAACTCCATATATTCACGTTCGGGAAGAAAAAAAATCAGAGAGAAGGATTCATCGCGTTTTACGATACGGAGCCGCCGCCAAGCCCTAAACTCTCTCGGGAGGGCTGATCTGGAGTCCGTTCGGGGCTCCGGAGAGGGGAATCTATCGCCATCGTCATCATCAACCTTCCTCCATCACCAATTTCATGATGCTCACTGCCGTGCGTGAGTAATTCCATCGTAGGCTTACTGGACGGTGATGGGTTGGATGAGATTTATCATGTAATCGAGTTAGTTTTGTTAGGGCTTGATCCCTAGTATCCATTATGTTCTGAGATTGATGTTGCTATGACTTTGCTATGCTTAATGCTTGTCACTAGGGCCCGAGTGCCATGATTTCAGATCTGAACCTATTATGTTTTCATGAATATATGTGAGTTCTTGATCCTATCTTGCAAGTCTATAGTCACCTATTATGTGTTATGATCCGTTAACCCCGAAGTGACAATAATCGGGATCCTTACCGGTGATGACCGTAGTTTGAGGAGTTCATGTATTCAATAAGTGTTAATGCTTTTGTCCGGTACTCTATTAAAAGGAGGCCTTAATATCCCTTAGTTTCCAATAGGACCCCGCTGCCACGGGAGGGTAGGACAAAAGATGTCATGCAAGTTCTTTTCCATAAGCACGTATGACTATATTCGGAATACATGCCTACATTACATTGATGAACTGGAGCTTGTTCTGTGTTGCCCTATGTTATAGTTGTTACATGATGAACCGCATCCGACATAATTATCCATCACTGATCCAATGCCTACGAGCTTTTCACATATTGATCTTTGCTTAGTTACTTTACTGTTGCCACTGTTACAATTACTACAAAACTGCTACTGTTACTTTTGCCACCGTTACTTCCATACTACTTTGCTACTAAATACTTTGCTGCAGATATTAAGTTATCCAGGTGTGGTTGAATTGACAACTCAACTGCTAATACTTGAGAATATTCTTTGGCTCCCCTTGTGTCGAATCAATAAATTTGGGTTAAATACTCTACCCTCGAAAACTGTTGCGATCCCCTATACTTGTGGGTTATCAATACTGTATAAAACCTATACAAAAACATCACAAATACGTAGCAAAATAAAAGATATGTAAAAATATAGTAGTAGCACTCTTTAGCACTGGACAGGAAAACGCTACTGCTAAGCCACTTAGCAGTAGTGTTGGAATGGACAGCGTTACTGCTAAGTAGATATAGCAGTAGCGTGGATCAAAACACGCTACTACTAAACATTAGTTGTAGCGCCTTATCAGTAGCACGGTGCCCCACGCTACTTGATGACCCACAATTATAGGGGATCAATTGTAGTCCTTTCGATAAGTAAGAGTGTCGAACCCAACGAGGAGCAGAAGGAAATGACAAGTGGTTTTTAGCAAGGTAATGTGTGCAAGCGCTGAAATTGTAAGTAGCGAGTAGTTTGATAGCAAGATAATTTTTAATGATCAAGTAACGGTAATGGTAACAAAAGTGCATCAAGGTAGCCCACTCCTTTTGAGGCTAAGGACAGGCCAAAACGGTCTCTGATGATAAGCAAAGCGTTCTTGAGGGTACACGGGAATTTCATCTAGTCACTTTCATCATGTTGATCCGATTCGTGTTCGCTAGATGCTTAGGTGCTTCTCTTACTTGAACAAGCCTCCTACTTATGATTAACCCCGTCGCAAGCATCCGCAACTACGAGAAAAGTATTAAGAATAAATTCTAACCATAGCATTAAACTTTTTGGATCCAATCGGTCCCTTACGGAATAGCGCATAAACTAGGGTTTAAGCTTCTGTCACTCTCGCAACCCAACATCTAATAACTACTCCACAATGCATTCCCTTAGGCCCAAATATGGTGAAGTGTCATGTAGTCGACGTTCACATGACACCACTAAGGGAATCACAACATACATACTATCAAAATATCGAACACATATCAAGTCACATGATTACTTGCAACAAGATTTCTCCCGTGACCTCAAGAACAAAAGTAACTACTCACAAGTGATAAACATTCTCAAGATCAGAGGGGTATTAAATAGCATATTGGATTTGAACATATAATCTTCCACCAAATAAACCATATAGTAATCAACTACAAGATGTAATCAACACTACTAGTCACCCACAAGTACCAATCTATAGTTCCGGTACATAGATTGAACACAAGAGATGAACTAGGGTTTGAGAGGAGTTGGTGCTGTTGAAGATGTTGATGGAGATTGCCCTCCCCAAGATGGGAGAGTTGTTGGTGATGATGATGACGATGATTTCCCCCTCCGGGAGGGAAGTTCCTCCGGCAAAATCGCTCCGCCGGAGGGTAAAAGTGCTCCTGCCCATATTCCGCCTCGAGATGGTGGCGCTTCATCCCGAAAGTCCTCCTATAGTTTTTTCTAGGTCAAAATGACTTATATACCAGAAGATGGGCACTGGAGGTGGGCCGGGCTGAGCACAACCCACCACGGCGCGCCTGGGGGGCCTGGCGCGCCCTGGTGTCTTGTGCTCACCAGGTGGCCCTCCTCCGATGGTTATTTGCTCCAGTATTTCTTATTTATTCCATAAAAATTCTCATGAAGTTTCAGCTCATTTGGAGTTGTGCAGAATAGGTGGTCAAACGTAGCATTTTCAGGTCCAGATTTCCAGCTACCGGAATTCTCCCTCCTTGTGTAAACCTTGCATATTATGATAGAAAAGGCATTAGAATTACTCCAAAAAGCATTATTATGCATAAAAACATTATAAATAATAGTAGGTAAACATGATGCAAAATGGACGTATCAACTCCCCCAAGCTTAGACCACGCTTGTCCAAAAGCGAAAACCAAAATCGAAAAACATGTCCACAAGCTTAGAGAGAGAGGTGTCGATAAAAACAAAATACGGACATAGAAGCATCATGTGAATTATTATAACAGCAACAAACTTTAACATAAAACTTTTATCATAGAACTTTTATCATAGACTTGTCATGAATAAGTAGCAATTCATCACACTATCGAAGTATAAACTAAAAACTCTATTGGGAACCAACAAACTATGTTCTCAGTCAACTTTTCAACTATATTTCATCATCTTTTCAGGAAGGGTCACGTATCGGAGCCTTTAGGCAAGTCCACATACTCAACCATCATATAGTCTTCTATGATTGCTAACACTCACCGCATCACATGAGCAAAACATTTCAACCGGACACATAGAAAGATAGGGGCTTATAGTTTCGCTTCCCAACGTATTCACCTCAAGGGTGATGTCAACAATAATAACTCATGCCACCCATATTCAACTGGACATATGTGCCTAGATCTTTCCTCACCACATGATGCTTGCCAAAGGAGAAAAGTAAAAAGGAATAGAGAGAAAAACATTGACTCTTGCATAAAAGTAAATACATAAAAGTAAAAGATAGGCCCTTCGCAGAGGGAAGCAGAGGTTGTCATGCGCTTATTTGTTTGTATGCTCAACCCCTTAATGCAAAAGAACGTCACGTTATATTGCCCCTTGTGATGGCAACCTTTATTATGCAGTCTGTCGCTTTTATTCTTTGCTATCACATGTTCGTACAACACTCAATTTTCTCTTACACTAAATGATCTCACACTTTTAGAAGTGATGACCATCGACTTGCAACTAGGGGTGTGTGTGTGTGTGTGTGTTTATTCGTGGCCCCCAGTTTGCAAGTTGGCCATCGACTCACAACTAGGGTGTGTGTGTGTGTGTGTGTTTGTCAAGGGGTCCCCAATTGCAAGCCGCTCATCGACTCGCAACTAAGGATGTGTGTGTGTCTTTTTGTCAAGGGGTCCCCAGTTGCATCTCAACCATTGACACACAACTAAGGGGTCCAAAGTTGCAAGTAGCGGAGTGCGTGTGTGTTGAGGGTCCCAGTTGCAAGCCGACCATCGACTCACAACTAGGAGCGGGACGGGGGTGGTGTATTTGTGTGTTTGTCAAGGTCCCCAGTTTCTGCGAGTCTACCATTGAGCCGCAACCGAGGAGGAGGGGGAGAAGTTTGTTTGTACAAGCCCCTGTTGCTAGCCGAGTATCGACTTGCAACTAGGGGGAGGGGGAGGGGAAATTTTGTTTCTGTACGAACCCTTCTTTTCTTGCAAGTCAACCACTGAAATCACAATTGAGAGGTGCCGGTGTCTGTGTGTGTTTGTTGAGGACCGATTCAACCAGTTCCAAGTCGATGCTCGACTCACATTTTTTTACCAACTATTTCCATTTTTTTTGATAGATTTTTTTCCTTTTTTGATGGAGCAAAACAAAGGATTTTCTACTTTGTTTTTAATATAACTGCATTTTGTAAAAAAAAATCTAATCCCTAGTTTTTACTATGATCAATATTCTATAATAGTTATTTTTTATTAAAATATTTTTTATATCAAATATTCTTACATGGTATGATCTCGTGTATGTTTTTTACACAAACAACCTTTTGTGTAGGAGCATAAAGGCCAATTTTGAACTCAACTGTATTATTATTTTTTCGGAGGGTTTTTCTGCAAGATGTCCAAAGTTTGCAACGGATAACACCAGGTTGTGCGGCTCTGCTATCTTTTTGGCTGGCCCTGTTTGAATCGGTGGGAGAGAGAGCTGGGCAGAGACGGGGGCGTGTACATCGAAGACGATGGCCTGCGATGTCGCCGCCGATGAGCCACCCGCCATCCACACCGTATTGGAGCTTCACGCGCTCGACAAGGCCCCCGCCGTCTGCCCCGTCCAGGAGCCTCGCATGCCCGACAAGTCCCCCGCCGTCTGCACCGTCCGGGAGCTCCACGCGGGCGACGCGCCGTCCGCCATGGGCAGGGCCCCCGATCTCTGCGCCGGCGACACAGAGCATGCGACACACGATCGAGTAAGACCAAGTCCACATCATGCTATCTTGATTCTGTTTTTTTTTGTTTGTATGCAGAGTTCCACTTTGGTTCCGCTCTGTTCAACTCAGCGCCGCGAATTGAACTGTAGAATGCGTCGGCTTGCTGGTGAATTTTGTGTAGGTCACGTTGGAGTAGGGGGTTGGGCAGCAGGGGGATGAGGATTTTGATTCATTGAGCCAGGAATTTCTATTTGATAGAAGTCTGTATCTGCTAGAGAAATTGTACAACAAGTCTGAATTTGTTAGATTCAGAGTACCATAGCATTTCTGAACTTTTTTAGAGTGTGGTTATGTGGAAGGGGGGGGGTGTGATTTTAGGTGTTTCTCCCTAGGAGGGGCTTTTTATGGTGATCAAAATGTTTGAACAGACTAGCCGTTCGGCCATCTCAATGCCATTGCAGCACAAACACCAGCACCTAAGCTACCTGTATGTGCAGCTGTCCCAGTTGTCCTTGTTTTGATTGGCTTATTTTATGGAACATCAGTCTCTGTGTAGATGACATCACAATTCACAACTATGTACTACTTAATACAGCAGGGATGGTCACCGGATTACTTGTGACACTCTTTTTTTCAAAAAGGCCCAACAATGACAACCAAAACAAACAACGACAAAAAAAACTGACAAGCAAACAAGTGACAATCAAAAAGGACCGTTATTGTGTTTTTTTTACCAAGGATGAGGATAGTGCAGGCCTGCCAAGGAAACGGGCTGGGACAAGAAAAGGGGATGTCATGCATACGTCATCTGAATGAGACCATTTTATGTCTCATTCGAATGAGTTCCAGGCACTCCCATTATTGTTTTCCATGTCCGCAAAGTCTCCCTATTTGCCTTATATTATAGATAGATAGATAGATGGATCAAACAAGTCGAAATCTGCTGCGGCTAACAAGGGCAGCACACGAATAGGAGGACGCGATCACATCCTAATGATTTATACTAACTACTGTATATCACAAGGGACACAAATAAACTTTGCTAATACTAATAAACAAAAAAGTTCCTTTTGGATCAGAATCTAAACGGAAATCGAGCCCCTTCCTTTCCTTTCAAGCACGATTACACAAGGAAGGAATCCCATGAGCCGAAGGACATACCCTACCCCTGGTTGGAGGAGGCAAGGGCCGCCGACGGGGAGTGGTTGTCGCCGGCGGCGGCGGCGGCCAAGAAGGCTCAGCTGGCGGAGGCCTGCCTAAAGGAGATTGGGTCAGTTAGGGTTTTTCTTTTTTTCACAACATGGCCTCCCTCGACCACGACAAAACCTGCAAGCACTGGATTAGACGAAACGGGCTAAACGTTGTTTATTCAGTTCGGTCTGGGCTTTAACCTTTTCTGTCTGGTTTTGGCCCATGGATACCTGGTTTCTAGTTACTCAAAAAAAAGGACAACAACTTCCCTTTTATTACCTTTTGGACACTCATCTGCAACAAAAATGGCAAAATATAACCTTTCGTTACAATTAGTTAGGTCGAACATTTTATCTAGGCCCCGCAAAAAAAACATTTTATCTACGAATAAAGTGTGCACATGGGCAAAATGGACAAGAATAACCTAGAGGTGAAACAAATTCACATAATAAAATCTCCTCAAAAATTATTTGACAGAGGTAACCCTTTCGTGTAGCGTCCAACGCGTAGATGCTATGCTTTGTGCCATAGCGCCGTTCTGACAAGCGATACACGCCTTTGCCAGCGTGGCGTCATGAGGCCAGGATGGGCCCCACCCCTGGCTAAGTAGCGCCTGAGGCTCGGGCGCTATCCTACCTCGCATAGCGCCTCTCTATCAGGCGCTATACTGCCACTTAGTAACCGGTGCGAGCCGGCCCTCCCGCCAGCTCGCACACCCCTTCCACGAACAAAGAGGATGAGAGGGGTGGCTACGGTGAAACCCTAGCTATTTTTTTATGGATTCGAATTTTCTATTAGAAACTGAAATAATGTGGCGGTGATTTAGGCTTTGTAGACGAGTTGTAATCATTGGGGAACATGTGTGTTGTTGATTTGTATTGTGAATCATGCTTGCAGAGGATTTTGTGTCTATGTATGAAATAATACTCACAAAAGCCTTGTGCACCGGCTCATTCCGATTGCACAAGCGTATTATATTCAGGCTCATCCCGCGGAAGGCCTTGTGCACCGCCTCATTCTTCCCGTCGTACAAGCAGTGTATCCGGGGTTCACCCCTGCTTGTCAATAAAAATGTGTCGCTATTTCTCGCACAATGTGTCACTGTTTCTCGCACACAACGCTGTCCCGTTTTGGAACGACCGACCTGATTCTGGGCGCAAGGAGCCAAATGCCGGGGTCCGAGGATGAGAGCGGACGCCAAGGCCAAGTCCTAACAACATCTCTAAGCAAACCCCGCATAAATCCGCGACCCGCAAAATAACCGCCAAAATACGGGTCGGCGCAGAAAATCCCGCTCAACCAGACCCAGCAAACGCGTTCGACCCGTATTTTGTTTAGGGGCGCGGCAAAATCCCGTCCCCAACCCGCGAAAACGCAGGTTTCCACCCTGCCCCTACGGTGCCCCGTATCCCAGAAAAGCGCAGTTGGTGGGAGGGACATTTCAGCCCGCGCTCTTTCACCAACCCCTTCCGCCGCCGCTCGCCATTGGTTCCGCCCGTCCGCCGACGGTGATTCCGGCCAAATCTGCAGGCGGAATGGCGCCGCGGGGGCGCCCCAACCCTCTTCCGCCGAGCCGCTGCCCCGGCTCCCCGGATCCGCTAATCCGAGCCGCCCTTAACCGCCATCGCCTCCCGGGATCCGCCACCCACGAGCCACCCCTAGTCGTCGTCGCCGCCTCCGCATCCCCTGCCGAAGAGCCACCGCCCCGAGCAGCCAGTGAGTATGTACTTGTGCTTGTGCCGATCGGTATGTGTCGTGGAATTGTCACAGCAGATGTCCTAGTGTGAGGACTTAGTCGTGGAGCCATCGCAACTAGGTTAGCTTAAAGGGGTTAAACAGGACAAAGGACACAGGGAGTTTATACTGGTTCGGCCCCTTGCGATGAAGGTAAAGGCCTAATCCAGTTTGAGGTGGTATTGCTTATGTTTCGATTACCAGGGAGCGAATACGCTTGACCTAGCTTTTGATCTGTTGTTTCTTGTCCTAAGTCGCCACCGGGTCGTCCCTTTATATACACAGGTTGACGCCCGGCGGCTCACGGAGTCCCGGACGGCTCATAAACAACGTGTCTGGCTCGGTGACTAACCGTACATGCCTTATAATACAAGTCATACATAAATGGCGGTTTACACTTATTGGGCCTTAAGTCGCCTTTGGGCTTCGAGCCCTCAATGAGTCTGCATAGTGAACCGCCCTCTTCAGCATCTTCATGGGCTTTGTTTTGATAAACCGCCATGAGCATAACCCGGCCCCTCCTGGACGGGTTACACTCAATAGTTACATCCCCAACATTAGGCTCCAGATTGGTTTGAACGTGTTCATGTCAATCTTCAATACTTAGAAAAATCCTCCTTCATTTATCCTTGCGAGATCTTGTAATTCGCCGTGACGTCATCTTCTGGGATTGCGGTAACTCGCCGTGACGTCACTTATCATTAATATTACACAGAGCCCAAATCTTAACATATCCTCTCTTTTAATGAACCTCCAAAAACCGAGGCGTCTGTGCTGTCACATCCATTTTTCGGCCTCCTCGATTCTCGCGCACGTCACTTATCCTTTCATCTTATAAATAGGGCGAGTGGTCCCTTTCACTTTCCCCCCTTGCCTCTTCGTCTCTGTCTTCCTCCTCGCGACGCCTCAGAACTCGAGCTCTGCCGCCGCCGTCGACCTTCGCCTCTGCCCCAACAGCGGCCGCTGCGTCAACCTGATTTGACCAGACTTCGTCCGCGCGCCTCCGCTGTCCAATAGTTTGGGTAAGTTCTCCTTCTTCCTCTTCCCATGGATCCCATTAGGGTTTCCGCAAGTTCGTCGGAGTTCATCTTTGCTTCTCACTGCAGCTTGTGATTTTTGATTCAAACTTGGCACTCCTACTATGCGGTGGCATTTGTAGCACTCCTTTTTACTATTAAAACATCTCCACTGCATAAGATATCCTGATCTGAACCCATGAACTGCTCAAGTACTGTAATTTAGGTCTAAATATTTTTTCATTAAATGGAGTGCCGTAAATCTGAAATCATAGCATCAATCTGTGAAACCTGTTTTCTCAACACTTAGCAATTTTTCCTTTCCCAGATCTGCATTTCAATAATTGTGTGGGCGGCTTAACTTAGAAATAGTAACCCGCCAGGTATCATTAGTCCCCTCTTAAGCCGCCAATAGCTCTTATTTATAACTTTCAATGCCAATCTTTGGTTTAATACCTCTGCATGCTTCATTATTGTTTGCCTTTTAACCATAAGCCGGCTTAACCATGTAAACTTGAACC